>JAGFPH010000674.1:147557-180487 GCA_018207615.1 Philaenus spumarius | reverse complement strand
CTACAATTTTGAATCTAAAATTTCGCTTACAGAATTATATATAAGGATAATAGAGGAATATATTATTGTTGTATTTCAAATCACATACAATAGTTCATGCCACTCAGAAGACAATACTCAATACATCTTTGACTTTTCATCTCTAACGGGTAAGTAGTAACAACTAAACTACCAAATTAAAACCAGAACTATAAAATAAAAATGATTTTCGACAGGTTTTGTTTTTACAAAAATATGAAAACCATGAATTGAAATAAAATTAAAAATATTTTTTACACGAAAGACGTATTACTTAGGAAATATAATAAAATACAAAACATAAGTATATTTAAATTTGCTTCTGTTCGGGAAGGTGGAGCGTTTTGGGGGATTTTGACAGACAATACATCCCAATAACATGCATTTACATTTGGTCAAAACTAAAACCCACGTTCATTCACTGGCCCTTACTAACTCAAAACTAAATTTTAGTGCAGATATATATTTCGTAAAATGGATAATCATGTATAATTGGCCAATCGACAGTTGAAAATAAAAACAATCGAACTAGAAACAGAATAAATTGAAATAACCAGTTCCTCAAAATTAATAACTTGCTTAATAAAATAAAATGTGATTCTAAATTTATAAAACGTATGTTACGACTACTCCTTTGAAAAGGAACGAGGTGTTAATTTTAGTTAACATAAATACCACGTAATTTCTCCAGTGATATTTCACATGGACGGTTCTTATCCTGCACTAAAGAGGAGGAGGTTACTCTCTGGGCTGCTCTACTTTTTTGTCACATCATCTAATGAATGTTCGGTTAAGCTATTAATTACATGCAGTGGAGACAAAAGACATTAATAAGGCATTGTTTAAGTTTAGGATGTAACAAAGAAACAAGTAAGCGATACGAGCATTGTTAAAGCAAAGAACAAGGCAAAGGCGAAGAGAGAGAGCCTATGTGGAGGTGTTGAGGTAGGTAATGGGGAGGTAGTAGGGGGCATTCTCTGTATATTGATCCAATGTACCATCTGTTAAATGTTAAAATATAGACCAAGTATTCATTGAGGTATAAAATGGAAGCCAAGAAAAATATACAATACGTGGACGTGACTGTTAATTAATTGTATTATTATGTTCGTGATATTACATGTTCCTATAGTGAGGGGAACTAAGTTATTAATGCTCATATTGTTATGAAGTTAGCTGTTGTCACTCACCTATATATGGGAAGCTACAGTGACGCAGAGGGTAATCGAGTGCTTCCAGCTTTCCACCGTTGGAACACCAATCATAGTTGCCCAGGTTCAAATCTAGTTGTAGGCGTTCGTCTTCTGTACGCTATTTTATCTTTTAAACTTAGAAACCCCCACGCTAAAGTTTATAATTATGAAAATAATCGTCTGATAGTAGTATTCTAAATGATGTTTTGATTGTGAATACCAATTCAAGATGGCATCAGTGATAACGGAAAAGATATAACCCAGTTTTAATTTTAATTTTTTAGTTTTGCTTGAAAAATAAGGCTAAACATCCCAGGATTAGTTCCAAATTCTGCCACCACGGCGCAGCACCAAAATGGAGCCATTTTGTATTGGTGTTTATTGGTGGAATTTTAGTCCGATGTTCATTTACAAAACTGATTTGTGAACGGAATAAGATTAGAATTCACGCCAATGAAGCTAAATTTTAATTAAGTTGCTGGTTTAAAAAATAATAATAAAATAATTGTGTTACAAAACGAAAAATGCAAATCGCAGGTAGTCATTTTGAAGACAATAATTTTTAATTAATTTTACACTTTTAATTTTTAAAATCGCCTAGCTGGTTTAGTCGGTATCGTTGTTTATACATTTACAGTAATGAGAACAAACGCGAGAGTGACACGAAGCAGGTGCAGTGCCACCTACACTCACCACGCGTCTCAGATGTTGCTTGTATACAGTTGCATGAAGGTTTCCCGCGTTTCCATCCATGTGATCTCCCGCGATTCTTATTTGTTGTACTATCGCGTCGTCTTGTAATTATTGTTATTGAGTACGTTATTTCGTTTAACATTTGTTTTCTCAATGGATCGCCGAGGAACAACAAAATCTAAAAAGCAACTTCGGCTTTCAACGAAGGCTAACTATATCTTAGAAACAAGGAGTGTAACGGGTGTTACTGAAAATGGATAGTGAAGTTGAACTTCATGTAAATGTTCTTAAAACTCTGTGAATTTTAAAACTGTAAAATTTTGAAAAAAATATGAGTTATTCCACAGTAAATGTATGTAATGGAACTGTAATTCAAATAGATATTGGCATTCAATTTTTTTAAACATAAAATTAAATCTTGTGTAACGGGTGTTACATTAAAATGTAACGGGTGTTACGCTGTTGCTAAAATTAATATTTTTAACATATATTATATAATAATAAGGTGTCAAATAACAACAAGAAGTATAATTGAGGTTTCTTTGATCACTATAAGAAATAAAAACTTATATTTCATAAAAAAACTTATATTTAACAAATATATATACTTAATATATTACATGGGTATAGTTCAGTACATTTTACACCATGCCTTAGGGCCTATTATGAATTAGACTTACTAAAGGTCAATCTTATATATGCCCCTATCAAGAATTAATAGAATAGGCCTAAAACTTTAAATAAAAACAAAATAATCGTTAAATCAAATTCTAGAATTAACAATTTGGAACTTCATAAGCTCATTCATTTTTCAAAAATATCAACTGCTAGTGGAAACTCGTAAAGAATTGTAAAATGTCCTTTGGGCTACTGTAGGTTGTTGTAATTTGCCAAAAATATTCTTAAATTTGTCATCTCTCAGAATATGATATTTAATATCCCAGCGAAATCTGAGATATTGATGATAATTGCGCTTCTTATTTTTCTCCCTACATTTTTTTACTCTGCTTTGGATCTTTTCAAGTTGTTCTTCTTTTGGTGTATTGTTCTCTTCTCTTCTTTTTTTATCTCACTCTCTGGCTTTTTGCAAATGCTGCTGACACTTTACAACGTCACTCATCATTTTATCGTGAGAAAAAAATTTATGAGGTGTAATAGTAATAGAATTAAAACTTTAAAGATAAATAAAATCATTTGATACGCCTAACATTCATTTCCCAGTAAATATGTTAAAAGATGGATTCTGGAATTACAAATAGGAAATTCGCAGTATGAAATTTGAAGATGTTATCGTGTTCAATTTTATTTAAAATAACATATCATTCTTAACTTTTTAAGTGTTGCTACCAAAATTAATAAACTCTCAATAGGGCTATGTATTTAAATTCTACTTAAAATGAATATAAATATACTAAACACTGAATGGTTGTGAGTTGTGTTGAATTGTAACACCCGATACATTAAATTATGTAACACCCGTTACGCGAATTACTCATTAAATTATAAAACTAAAATTAAAATAATAATACCAAAACATTAGGGAAACAAAACCTCTTACTTTTACAGTAAAAGTATTTTTTTAAGGTGTTTGTTCATTTTGTAATACTAACTTTTATAAACAAAATGTAACGGGTGTCACATCACGTATTACTTTAGTTTAAAGGCAAATTACAAATGAAAGGACAATATATTATCTTAAATTATGGCATTAATAGTTAGAGAAGTCTTTCAGCTATCTTCTGTAGCAACTTCAATCACTAGATCAGCTATTTCATATTTATTGCAGTGCTGCTAAGTTCACAGAAATAACATTTCCGGAGGATAGCTGTTTATACTCACAGAACAAAGAACTTAAACTAATTACAAATATCAAAATTTGCTAAAAATGTTAAACATATTAAAGTAGAACTTTTCACCTTGACATGCAACATATTGAATTATATTATATTTTATTTTTACTTTTTACACCTCAGGCTTACTTTAAATAAATGGTATTTTGCACTATTCATTTTTTATTTATTTCTCGTTTTCATGTATTAAAATATATGTTTTATTTGAAACAAATAACTAACGTTATAGGGTAATATTATTCATACCCTGGTGTTATTGAATAATGTATGGCCAAAGAACCTGTATATAGGCCTACTTTCATAATTAATTTGAATTACTGTATATTTTTCTAGATGTCTCTTTTCGACTTACAGAAAATACTTTTTAACAGATAACAAACACCTGTCGTAATCAGTAGTCTAGTCTAGTAAGTGTGTCCGGCCAGAGTATGAATGTGAGTAGTGAGCAGAGGTAATGATACCAATGGTAGTGAGTGAGTTGACGAACGCTACAGTTGCAGGGCCGGGCAGAGCGGCTGGCTGGGCTGTGCTGGGGGGGGGGGGGGGTGGGCGGGAGGAGGGGACCGGAGCGTGAGAGAAATAATGATAATATCTTTAAAAAACGATTCCGATACGACCATTTGACCGAGTTAATATCTGAAAACGGCAAAATTCTTTTAAAATTTGTATTTAAAAAATGACTACCTGCGATTTAAACAAAATATTACAGAAAAAAAAATCTGTATAAAACTTTTTTATAAATAAATTTAAAAAAAAAAACATCACAATAGCGTGAATGTTTTATTCATACCATTTACAAAATAACTTACAAAATTAAAATCGGATAATAATTACGGAAATTATTCGTAGTACAAATTTGCCGCAGAGGTGCTGCCATCTATCGGGCCAAAAACACAACTTTTTCAGGGATGTTTAGCAAGTTAAGCTTTGTTTATTATTTAGTTGATTCCTTTACTTTTTTTGATATTTTGTTCTATTTTTGTACTTTTTGGCACTGTCCGTTCTTGGATGTACGAAAAATTAGTGCGTACCGTATCGCCTAATCACAGTCTTTCTGATACTGTTCAGGAAATATTTCTTACTATTGTACAGCTAAATTTTAAAAACACGATACATAACTAAATTATGAAAGAACAGACCAAACTACAAAATTAACAAGTAATTACATAAAAAAATTTCACTATCATATGACGCCAGCTTTTTGAGCTGCACTCTAGTATGTCCTTGCTGTAAGTCAAAGAACGCATTTTATAAGCTAACCACAATATACAGCCAAATACCATCTCATACCTTTTGGATCTTTTTATTACCAGCATTTCTTTATGTAAACAAAACGCTTCCCGATTGTATTCCTTGTTTCTATTCTTTACAATACATTTTATATGCACAAAATCGTGTAAAAATCGCTCATAACACAGAAACGATTTAGAATTGTTTTCGTTTTGTAGCTTTCCCTGATGTATTCACGGTAAAATACACATATCTACTAAATTTATAATTTCCATCTCATATATTGTAATGCTTTATTGAGTTGTTAATCCCAAAAATGTTTAGTTTTAGAGCCATACCTTAGATACACTTTTATATCGAAATACAGGTAGGTAACTTTTAAATGTATCCAAATTGCATGTCTCTATCTTTATGTAGGCATAAAGAATTTTAGTAGTATAGCACTCAGACCGCATTCCCAGCAAACTAGACTCGAACCTGTGAACTGTATAGCTAGTTAGGTGACATGTCTATAAGATAATTAATTAAGATAAATAGATACAAATTATTTAATATTTTTTACTTCATTATTTCTTACAAGACATTATTTTTGTGTAATTCTTAATGGATTTTAAATGAAATATGTTTATTCGTCCTGAGAATAACAACACCCCTCCCTCCCCCGAGTCAATCCAAGATCCGCCACTGTTTCCAAGTAATTAATTATATCCTAAATATACCAGAACAATGTAAAAACATATCTAGGTCATGCAGTAACAATTAAAGATATCAAAGCATGGTTTTTTTTTTGTGGCGAACCTGCTCTTCCATGCTTCACAAATTAAGTTTAAATTCATCTGAAACTCGAAACACAAATACATAAAATGTTCAATAAAATAGATCCTTTACTATTTAAACTATTTTCAAACAAATATTTTCACTAGCCTCTAAACCCTGTTTTCGTAACTAAAGGATATCATGTATTGTTTGATCGACCTACATCCATAAATGAAGCTCAAATAAACAAATTAAGACATGAATATTTCAACTCGACTTTTAAATAAATCGGACCTAAGTTATTACCTCTGCGTTAGCTCTCTTGTGCTGTTAGTTTGAGCTACTAGTTCTTAAATCTATCATATATCTCATTCGCACATGTGACATTTGCTACGAGTTTTATATCTTCGTGCTATTTCTAGACTGTTTATTAAATTGAGTGACATAGTGTTTGTTTGTTAGTGATAGTTGGTCTACAACATGTTCATCATGTCTCATCATTGAAGGGAGCCAAGTCTCAAAATATTGACTATATCGTTGATGAGCAACACATAAGTGTGTCGATAACGATGTTGAAGTGTTGATTGGCGAGTCAAGTTCGCCCTTCAGTTTACGCTATTCGAGTCCCTAAGGTGTTAGACATTTTAAATAGCAGGCGATTTGTTGTTTCTCGTAAATATAAAGCAGGGTTTTAACTGTGGTGACATTCTAGTAAGCAAATCTCATGCTATGTTAGAAACCTACCACTAACAAATGGAAGATTACAGACTGAAGTTTATAAGTTATGGTGGTAAGTACTGTATAAAACAAACTGGTCAATTACTTGATCTCTTTCAAAAACATTGTTTTACAGAATAAGAGCGTAGTTATCTTATGGTGCGTTTTCATCCAACTTAAAATCGTGTCTTTTAGAGCCAAGGCAATGGCATTTTATGACGGCTTATTTTTTTACCATAAAAACTAAAATTTATTTGCCATGAAACCAATTGTGTGTACATTGACGTTATGTCGCACTATTATGATTTTCAGTTTTACAAAATTCACAGCTGTTAGTCTGAACCTAAAATTCCAATTGAATTCAATATTCGTAAAATATAGAAATCCTCATATATAAACACATTTATGCCGGTAAGACTTACGAATATAGTCTACACAGTTGCTAAGATTAGTTTGATTAAACTTTAACTTAACCTAAAACATTACTTAATTTAATTCGGTGAAAGAACCTTTAAACAGTAGGCTGATTATACAATGTTAAAATATGAATTAGAACAGGCGTAGGAAAATAGGAAGAAAGGTAACCTATCTGAGACCGATATATTATATGAGATAACCATGTGTTTGATACTTATGCCAATTATAAAAATGCCAAAAGGACTTTTATAAATTAATTATTAAACTAAATCATGTTAGGTTTATTTTATGTGTAATAGTAAATTATTTCTGTCTATATATTATAATTTAAAAAATGTTACCTATAATATAGGCTACTATACAGTGTTTTGTTCGCGATTAATTGTACTCACTCCGTTCACACGGGAGTTCTCTATAGTTTGTAACAAATTCAGTAATTAGTGAAAAGCGAATAAAAATAATTCGATCACGCAGCTGAAACTCTGACGTTAGTTTAGCGAATTTCCAAAATTATGTTTATATGTTTTATGGCTTCAATTAACTATTTGGGAAATTGGTCTACTCACAAAGGTGCTAAATAGCTCCCTGCGCGTACAAAATATATTAATATAATTTGTTTGCACCTCCTTAAGCCTCCAGCACGCCCTACATAGTTCCATTCGCAGTGGAAAAACTCACTTTGCGGCCACGGGTTATGGACGGCTTCCCTTCGCTCGCAGGATACAAACTTGGCATCAGATTAGAAGATGCCCCACGATAATGACATTTTAAATATTGATTTTGATATAAGCTAGCTATAAGGCCGTGTAAAAAACAAAATGTGCAGGATAATTAGAAAAAACCCTAAAAAAGTTTCATTCTAGTACGAAAAAAATATTTACTTCCGATCAATCCAAAGATTTTAATGATACTAAGTCGTGTTCTGGGGACCATGATCGGTGCTCACTGACTACTTCCGACCTTAGGTCTTACCATAAGGGTCACTGCAATAGCTCACCTTTCCTTTGGAAATTCGCTAATAACTCTGTTTAAAATTGTGGCAGTTTTTGTCAAGTTGATGACTTATAGTCCAAACTACAATCTATTACGATTATTTGCTAGCTTTGTACATTTAAAGCTAACTGGTCCACATAATTATTACTATCCAAGTTCCAAATAATGTTATCAAACAAATTTACGCCTACGATCTCGATACTGTTTATAAAAGTACCAAAACTGTTTTGAAAGGCGAATTAACTAAAGGCATTGAAGAAATCGTTATCCTAAATCTTCTCTTCCACTTAAACTCAAACAACGGGAAAGAGAGAGGGACAGAAATTTCTCTGCTAGGTGTAACAAGCCAGAGGAGGTTTATTACATGCTTGCACAAGAACTCATAATTAGAGACAGTGTACAAGCACTGAGTACAATGTTTTGTATTAACATATTAATGTATTTGATAACTTTGATTGTAAGTAAATGTAACGCCTTTATAAAACCGTAAATCCATGTCATACTAGAGTCGTGAGCGAATATTACATAAATTATAAACGTTATCTTCCTTCAGTGGATTTTATTTTATTACTGTCAACTAAAGAACGCGTAATTATTAGATTTCAGTTTTTCGAATTTAATTACGGTCTTTAATTATTATCCTGTAAACCTACTCTTTAGAAACATAATACACATTTGTGTTTATGAATTTGTGTATACATTTGTATTTAGAACCTCGAAAAAGTAACATCTACATTTACTTTAACGTGTACAATACTTTACCAGTGCATTCCTTTGAATTTAAGAAGTAACTAGCTGACCCGTGCGAATAGACTACTTCGCAAGTTAGGAGTAGACTTAGACTGCCTGATTTTACATTGATTTAATTAAGTAAATTACGTTTATTTATTTACATTGGTTTATTTGATTGATTTGTGTGATAGATTACACTTGCGTATAGAATGTAAACAATCTAACTAACAGCTGTCATGTTAGTTTTCAAAACAGATTGTTAATAGATGGCGCCTTTCAATAGGAATCATATGAACTTTTATTTTAAGTTTTTAAATACATTTTTTTATGAAAACATAAATTTTAAACTATGTGTCTATTTTTCGTCAATAGCTTTAAAATGATGTTTGAATAATTCATTTTGATGAAGAATCAAGGGAGATATGGCATTGCCACAAAAAAAATACCTTTGAGAAAGGATGATATGTTGTAATTGAGTTTTAATTGAACCTCTAGATATAGAAGTTGCATTTGTTTTACTTCTTACGTCTATAGATTTGGTTTTTACTTATATAATTGAAATTACTTTAAGACAGTTCAAAAGTAGTCCCTAACAAACCCGTAAAGTATCAAACTTGTTTCTGGTTTGAATTATAATCCTTTTTTATCTCCTTTTATTTGTTTAGTTAGTACCATCCCTAAATAAGAGTATTTACCATGTGATTTGGAAAACCATTTCTTTTACACGTGAGGGTTTACGTACGTAGTTGTGATAGTATTACTTTCTTAGTCATCATTTTGTCATTTGCGATATAATTTTTTTAACTAGCACAAATAATTGAAGAAAATCAAAATGACACAATTAATTAATTAAAATAACATACAGACAGATCAAAGTGGAAAGATACCAACTTAGCAAAACATTTATGGGAGAGCCTTTAAAAGATAATTTAGGATAAATCTGCACCCTTCTCCAAAAGATAAAGGTTGAGGAATGTATGTAAATGTTTGAAAAAGATATTAAATTTTGTTCTGAATTAAGACCTAACAATAATCCGATTCCATAAGAAATCACATAGTATTAAAACTAGTAATTTTTTAAAGACATGATACTGGAATTTTCTATGCACGTTAACTCCTTTAGTGTATAAAATCCAAGCTGTATTTGTTAATTTAAATCCGGATGCTAGGGATCAAAATAAAACAGAATTGCTTTGAGTTTAGAGGTGCAGTGTCCGTTCCGACAGTTCAGTATAGGCCTACTTCATAACTATCTATCTTGTACACCAAAACTCTGCTTAGAAACTTGTTGTTTTGTTTAATATCACCAGACTGGGTCTCTCTCCACCCAACATAAAAAGTAATTCTTGTATTCGATTTCATTTTATTATTCCTTCTTTACTTAAAGTCGTTGCCAGTAGGGCTGGTTCTAGTTCCAATTTCGCCCGTTCTTAGTCTACTCTTAGAATTGCTTGTAATGTTTCTCTCTTCTTTAAATAACTGTTCTTTAAAATAATAAATCTTACCTTTACTGTGTTGTATTAAATTTAATGTTTTGTGTTTGCAGTGGAATCAGGATGCCGCTTTCCCAGCAGGTGGGCGGGAACGTGGTTTCAATCAGGAGTACGACAGCCAATCACAATACAGGACTCAAAGCTTAGTACAAAAGGAAGGTGTCTGGCCACAGATGGCGACAAATTTTTATTATTAGATGAGTAAGTTTAGAAAAATTTTGTAGTTAACTAAATAGTTATTGTGTTACAATACCGTTGGTTAATTAATTGTATTATTGAATTTAGAGCATTGATTTTCATAGGCCTATCCAGACTATCACCTCTGTGGGAATGTTTAATGTGATTTAAAATTGGTTTAACATATTACCTTGTCAAAATTAGTTCAGTGTTTCTTCTTTCTTGTTACTATATCTGTTTCACCTCGACAGAAGGCATCATCAAGCGTAGCATACTTACAACACAAAAACATTCAATAAACAGATACAAAATATACACACATGAGAACACATACAACATTGCGTACAGATTTGGTATTTGCTATTCTAAAATAAAAAGTAAAATGTGGGCACATAAAGGAACTAATTATATTTTACTTTTGACAAGGTGTGTTAGGCCCTTATTAGACGAGGTGACCAGGCCACGCAGCCAGCGAAGCAGCTGCCTCCTCAGATTGTCATCGGGCATTGATTCTTATGGAGGTTATTACACGAGGGTAGCCAGCGACGTCGCCAGACTTTGGCCACCGACTGGCTATCGAGCCCCGAATCAGTGGTTCGAAAGGCAAATACAGTACGATTTTTTTAACCGTGCCCTCGGCCAAGATTGTACTAACCTGAATGATAACGTTAGAAATCGCTCAGTCTACTCTAGTTTTCTCCACGAAAACTAAGCCGAGCGGCGTGAAACAGCGAAAACCGAGCTTCAATAACACTGTCTTTTAATACACTTAGCAGCGATGTAAAATAATGAAACTTTCACGGATACGCAGATAAGAACTATACGATTCGTATGATGTAAAAGAAAATCAATTACAAAACCTATTTCATATTTTAAAAATCAATATTACAACAATGTACAGTACTTTAATAATGACATGAAATTTTCACACCGCTGGAAAGTTTTTTATTTGTTGGTCAGAGACAAAGTGTTCGCGAGAAAGTTTTAGATAAAGGTCCAAATTAAATATTTTATTTGAATTACTGTTTGCTCGGTACAGCGGTATAATGTGTGCGTTTCAATTAAAACTACACCTGGCCGGGCCGTGCCACCAGGCTGTTTCCGTTGACCGAGTTCGTCCTCATTTTATAAACATTATAAAATATTGTATATTATACATATTATGTTATCATTGATTATTATACACTGGTTCAGTTCATTAAAAACAAGAACAGAGATTAAGGTTTTTATTTCAATAATTTTATTCGAATAGTTATTCAATCATTTTTGTTTATTCGATATTTGTGGAACTGCCTTTACAATCCCTCCCCGCTACACCGCTAGCCCACCGTGCGCTAGCCGAGCCGAGGACACGGTTAAAAAAATCGTACTGTACGTTGTTTTACTATAAAGTTACTAAAAAAAACCAATAACTGATTGGAATGAAATTTGGTATGTAGCTTCCTCTGGGATCCTAGATGCTCCCTAAGAAAGGGTTTTTAAAAAATTCGAAATTTTAGGAGGGGTTGCTATGCTCCATAAGACACCATGTTAATATTTTAAGATATAAAAATTTGTAATTTTTTTTAATGTAATGAATAGAGGAGAATAAGCAAATAAAAAAGTAATTAACAGAATTGTTTTAATAAAAATAATTAAGAAGTTATAAAACAAAGACTTAGGTGAAAAATGCTAAAAGTAACGAATTAAGATAATTCAAATTCCTAAATTGGGGATAAATTAAAGAATAATAAATTAATAATAATTAACAAAAAATAAATTAATATAATTAACTATTTTTGAAAGAAAAGGCTCAAAAATAGATAAAATAAAATAACCAATGAAATAAAGAGAAATAAAGGTATATAGAAGTAAATATATACGAAATAATATGTAATAAATATGTGAATGTAAAATACCATGTGAGAAGGGGGCATAAACCAAAAAGGGGGTTGCCAACTCCAAAATTCGAAGAGTCACACAAAACAGGCCACAGAACCGTGCCCAAAGTGAAGAAAGAAAAAAGAAGAACAGTTTTGGAAGTTTGGGAACCAGGAGAAGAGGATAGAACCAAGAAAATTCCAATTTAGACCAATTTGAAAAAAATAAAATTCAAAAATTTGAAGAAAACAAACGAAGGCGATAACTGGGGAACCAGGAACCCTACAACAACAACTCAAAGGAGGAAAGAATCAGGAGATGGTCAAGAATCCAATGAGCCAAAGAAATAAGAAATCGGACCAGGAGTTACGAAATTAGAGCACTTCGAAAGAATTAAATACAAAAAGTATAAATTTCCTGTACGGACCAGAATGGGTTGGGTAAACACAGCGAAGGGAGGCTGAAGACATGACGTCATTCTACCACCACCGAAGCCAATACAATTACTTATTGCTCTGCAAAGGAAATACATAATTATCGACGAAATCAAAGTGAATTAATGAAAAAAAAGTCGAGGGACCTAATTTAAATAATTAAAGGAAAATTCTACAACGTAGAAACCCAGAGAAAACACATGAGAAACAAAGTTACTCAAAAAAGGCAGAGTAAGTCTCTTGACTCCAAATTAGACCGAACGATGTTGGGGGAAGAAACAATAATTTCAGTTGCGTTTTGATAGCCACAAGAGGACCACGTAAAAGTTTGCAGAAGCAGCAGTAGGTCGGCAAAAATCACCAACTCCGGTACAGATCAGCGGGCCGTAAGAAATCGCTCTACCTTAAAGAAGAGGAGAAATCCTAGAGGAGAGAAGACAGGAAGAAAGAAGAGGATCAAGGACTCCATTCCAAGGCTTAAACCACCAAGGAGGAAAGCCACGATAAATCATATTTGTGAGTAGCAAATAACCAAGCTATATGTTAAAGTTAAATAAAATCCATTAATAAAGTTTTTAGAATTAAATTCAAAAAGAATAAGTAAAATAATAGTAAATTCAGGGGAAAGTATAAAAGTAAAATCATTCCGGAATATTCCCTATTCTCACAATGGTATAAAAGCATTGCGAAATAAATGTAAATATTACAATAGGTATAAATATCATTATTATATTTGTTTGAAGATTTGAAGCAGTTGCGAAAGCAAAATTAATTTGTTTTTTAAAATAAAAAAGTTTTATTTGCACATCTTAATTTCTTTCATTTATAAGTTAAATATCCAGTACCAAAAATTAACCAGTGCTCTAAAATTAGGTTAGAATATAAGGTTATATTAATTCTTGTGTGTGACTAAATAACTCCAAACGGCACGATCCCGAGAAGGAGTCTGACTAGAGCTAGTAAAATAAAATAAAGTGTATTAATTACAAACAACTTATAAGAATTAGGAAAGTGAGTGTATTTCCTATTCTTGTCCACGTATGCGCTCAAAATTTATTTAAGGGCAAATCAAACAAAAATTAGAAAGGCTTCTATAGGCTTGGCTGGCTGAGAGCGGTTCCGCGGCGGGGAGGAGACGCGTGTGCGGCGTTTCAAGCTGTTAGGCACTGTTGATCCTGTGAATTTGTTCGTTGAAAGATACTGGCCACTAATGATTTTCTCTAAGCCAGCTGATTCCTTTTGCTAGAATTATTGTACAATTGTCTTAGATGCACAATCACGTGTTTTAATAATCAGCTGGATAGGGAAACTTAAAGTGATGATAAAATACGCTTTAAAAAGTTCTTTTATTACATTCTGAATGAAATTATTTCAAAAATGTAAGTAAATTGTGCAAATATAGAATGATCGATCTTTCATTTAAAGCAAACCGTGTGTAAAACGGTTCAGTGGAAACCTCAAGTGAACTCTTCAAAGAAGTGCAAAGTTGTAATTTTACCCCATGTTAAATCTCCATAAGAAAAGTTTATATTCCATTTTTGATCCAATCAACATAAATATTTTCAAAATACAAATAAAACCTGAACATATAGGACCGCTAACCTTTATTTTGGTACAACCCGCATGTAAATCGGTCCAGTAGAAAGGTCAGGCTCGCTGTCATAAGCTTTAATTTTTTCCCTATGTTAAATTTCCAAAAGAAAAGTTTATTTTCCATTTTTGACCCAATTAACATACATATTTTCAAAATACAAATAAAACCTGCACATATAAGACCGCTAACCTTTGTTTTGGTACAACCCGCATGTAAATCGGTCCAGTAGAACGGTCAGGCTAGCTGTCATTAGTTTTGCAAAAGTTTTTTAGTATATAAGATAATAGCCAATTTTATAGCGCCACATTTAGTTTGTATATCTTAAAAGTATGGGTACATTATTAAGTTTCGAAAATGTTGAGTAGGTACCTTAGGCATATATGAACATTATGTTTCATAAAAATATTACACATTTATTAAATATTTGTAAAACATGCAACAATTGCATTAAAATAAATTCAGGAAGCACCAATTAATTGAGTATCGTAAGCGGTTACTTAATCTAGTGTGCGACATGCACTTTTATTTTAATATTGTGAACAAAATCAATAACCATTGCATGTCTTATGGTAGTATTATGCACAATCTAGTTGGTTCAACTCGCTTTTCTTGATAGTAACATAATTTATACAGTTTTGATTGCATGTTCCTATGTTTAGGTTATTATTAATAATGCTTACATGACTTCCTCAAGCCTGTAAACTGATAATCCTTACACAATCTATACGCATGCAGTCTGCACCTTCGTTTCTGAAAGAAAAAAAAACACCCTTTAAAAATAAATTATACTTGAGCTTAATACCTTGCACGATTAAAATATTGGGCTCATATTGATGGCAATTGCCTAAACAATTATTGTTAGTTTTCCGTTTCAACCATCTACAAGTAAATTTACACCCATGTTATATGATTGACAACGAAAATAATTTAACCTTAAGGAAACACCGCTATGACTTCTAACCATTTTTATCAAATTCTATAGTAGGAGCTTCATATCTGTAAACAATTTGTTACTTAATATAGACCTACATTTATTATACATTTTCCAAACAACTACTGTATTATTTAAATGTGTATTGTTTCTATACATCAATAGATATACAGTATTATTGTATAAAAATATCTCCATGATAAATATAACTTTCTTTTCAAAACGATTTCTAATAACAGGCACTTCTTTAAAAAAAATAACTGTTTTTAATTATTTCAGTAATCTGAAATCGCCAATTTAAACTGCCTTTGATTTAAACCCCAATAAAACATTCACTCAAAAATATTTTATGAATGGTTGAAATGTGTTGCAGTAAATTATGTCACCACCAAATGCACAGAACACCTGCATCGTATGAATACTAGAATGCAGTGATTGGAATTTTCCACATTGCAGGCCACAAAGCACTAGGCAGTAATTTATTAAAATAGGCCAATTTATTTCCATATACAGCTTCATAAAGATTTACAGTAAACTAATTTGCTTTTGCCAGACATATTAGTATTTTTTTTTTATATCTATGTGTGCATACGGTTAAAAGAATAAACATTAAAATAATTGCGGCTTCATAATGCACTTTAAAAACGTAAAAATCAAATGATCGTATTTGTTATATACAAATAATAAAGCAAATCAAAGTTGTGTGAGCAAACATGTTTAATCTTTTTAAACCCCTTTAAAAAATAACAATGTCAAACTAAACAATCAATAATATCTGATAGTTTGTAACTGAACATTGTCAACGACCAAATTGTTTAATACGTATCATCAACTTTAAAGTCACAATTAAGAAGAAATACTAGACATTATTTGATAAGGATAAAACTCGAAGACAAATTCTCACACGTAACAGGTTTATTTACTTAAACACATTTCAACGATAATGTCCATCTTTAGTGATGCACTAGTTGTTACAATAATCAAACTATAACTAATTTAAATTTCCCAAGCATTATGTGTGTGTTTTGCCAGATAGCCACAATAAACATTGAACAAAAATATGCATCGACTTTAAAGTTGCTTTCGACATTTTGATTTTTTCAGGGCTTAAAAATAAAAACCTTTTGGAATTTCCCCTTCGGTTACAGGATTAATGCTATAAGTTTGCCAAATTTCAAGTTTCTAGAGGATTAATTTACATATATGAGTCATTTGGTCGCACATATGGTTATATTGAATATACTCGCTTATTTTCACGTTGGATAAGTACTACTACTTTTTCCCCAGAAGTACTACTACCCACTTACTTAATCACACTAAACTTTTACTTGGTTTCTTTGTAGTTCTATTTGTTGTAGGAGGCCTTGGTATTAACCATCTTCAAACTTGTTTAAATAAATGTAGTATGTTAAATTTAAATAATTCCAATACTTACAATAATTGCCTGTAATGCAATAACAACATTTTAGTCATAACAGTCAATATGACAAACCATTTTAAAACTTTTGTTTATGAAAATGCTTGTATAATTTATTTTGGTTTAGTCAAATTTATGTTAGCCTAAAGGGCTTTCTTTAGTATGAAACGTTTTAAGTCTGTAGCATATCTAAACGTTTTAAATTTTTGGATTTTTTACATAAAACCAACTTTACTGCCATTTCAAAAGTTTACGAAGGAAATTGTTACCAAAATACAAATTAGTGGTAGTAGGCCTATAACTTTTGTCAACATCAATTAATAAATAAGATAATTTTAGTTGTTTACCAAATTTTCAAATTTATGGATAATGTTAGGTTCACCAAAATGGTTCATAAAATCAAAAAGTTGACATTTTGACCGCCATTTTAAAAACTAAATTGGGATGGTACATTTTTTAAATCAGCAGTGTAGCTACGTCAACAGTAACGTGCGAGACACATACATGGCAAATTTCAAATCTCTAGCTCACCTGCAAGTGGTCTGTCACGCATGTGACTCTTTTACTATATAAACTCGCTCAGCCGAGTTCCTAAGCCATAAAATCCTAAAGCGCAGCAGTCCATAATTCGATGCCGCAAGTTCGAGGTTCAAACACGCAAAGCGAGTTTTTCCGCTGAGAGTGAAACGAAGCAGCGCATTGGTCAAAACTGGAGACTTAGGTGCATACAAATTCGACTAATATAATTCGTACACACATTCAACGCCTTCGTGAGTAGACCCATTTCCAAAATCCTAAAACATATAAATTTAATTTTGGAAATTCACTATACTTACGTCAGTGGTTCAGCAGCGTGATCGATTTATTTATCTTCTCCTTGATTTTGAGGGATTCCTTATATTTTACCAAGATTATACTAGGGCGGAAAAAATTTAATTGAAATTTACATACTTAGCTAGTGAATTTTTACTAGCTGTGAAAATACGAGGTTCTAAACCATCGTTATTGAAGCTTGTTTTACATACATTTTATTTTATTTACTATTTTATCTACCTATTATAAATTTAGTGTAAGACCTATTAATTAATTTCATGAAATATTGCAGCACTATAAATATATTGTAGATATTTTTCGTATCTTATATAATATATTTATACCTTCAGTCAATGGTTTTTCTAATATCAAGTAGGTTTAAGTAACGCCTCTTTATTCTGAATATGTACGGTCTAGCACAGAACCAGTATGTTGGTCTTGTTATTTTGCATCACTGAAGATGGTGTTTCAGTAAATAAACGCACAATTTGTGAACTTGTGTAAACAAATATATTTGTGTATTTAATCAAAGATAAACTAAATATTTTTAACTGTAGGCTAGTATTACAAAATGATTTAATAATACTCATAATAAATTATCTTTGTATCATGCTTGGCCATCAATCCTTGGATTTTGAACTTATTTAGAAGAGATGGATTGTTTGAAAAATCTAGTAGACACTAACAGTATTAAAAAAGTAAACGGTGAATGAAACAACAATTTTGTTAAATCCCTGCCACTTTTTTAATCACGCTATCAGTCAGTCAGCAAAGCAATTGTAGAATATGTTAGATCTTAGTTCTTTTCCATTCCCTATCTTTGATTGGTTTCCCATTTCTAGTCAATTCGAGGAACGGTTAAAATAAATGTTGACAATCATTGGTTTTAAACTGGTTTAAACATAATGTATACTCCAGGTTGTTTTAAAACGTACCCATTTGTAGAAGTAAACTGATTAAGTGCAAAAAATTGCTCATGTAAATATGTTAACATAATTTAAAATTTAATAGAATTTCATGGTACACAAAATATACTAAAACAATCGCCCAACAAAAAATGTTCACAATATCAAAACAATATATTTTTTTACAGATTATAAAAGTCAGGTTTTAAAAATACGTTTTTATTCAGTAAAATACAATAATACTAATATTATATATATTTCTAAGCATTTTTACAATTCAGTTTAAATACGTTACCGGTACTTAAATGGCATAGGCTAAATAAAATTTGTGTATATATTATATTTTTGTTAAGTGTCAGTAGGCCACTTATTATTTAAAGCTATTATTATTCTGTAGTATCTCAATAAAATAACATGTAAACTGAAATTGTAATTTAAAGATCGTTTATGAAACAAGTATAAGAGAAAAGATAACATTTTATAGGGTATGTTACTATACACTATAACTATTTGTTCTCTTGTCAACTCGAATTGACCAGATATTTTTACACACTTATTATCAATAAATACTTAATGTAATATAAATAAAGTTATTGTAGAGCATATAGTAATGTCAATAGATTAAGAAGCAAATATGTAAATTAATTGATCAGACTGGACAGAATGCGTGGGAGATTTATAACTGTTGATTGATATGCAATATAAAATAAATAATGAGATAAATACTGTAAAATGTGTTTGGTTAACAAAATCTAAATTTATAACAATCATTAGTAATGCAAGTAGTTGAGATAAAATGAATCATGAAGTCAATACAATCACGTGACCCGATGCCTGAGCTCGTGATATAATGGACACCCAATTTTAAGCATTTATTCCGAATTATGTTATTGAATACTTTAACATATACTGAAGTTTATTATTATAAAACTATTCGTTAGAGTTATTATTTTTCTGATATAAATCTAAACAGTAATTGTTTTTACATTATAATTATTTGACTGGTAATTTATGATAAATTGTGTACGGAAATCTATTATGACTTGAAAATTAAATTCAAGTCCAATATGTAGTACTGTAAGGTCTTTAACCTGGCTTCCAAATACCATATACAAATATATTATTTTTATGCTTTTAGTTTTAAATTAATAAAATATTAAAACTATGTCTAAGTCATGTATGATCAAAGTTGTTATCGAGGAAAAACATGTTTTTATCTTTTTTATGAAAAATCCATCGAATTGTGATTAAAATAAAGCCAGCAATTTTTTTATCTTAAGCGTGATTTAATTGATAATCGTTTAAAAAGTTTATATACTTTTTCGGTAGACTATGCGTGTTTCCCCAATGTCCGAGTTTTCGGTTCCTGAAGTTTTTTCCTTGATTAGGATCCACATCTTGCACTAACTAAGCTTATATTTTTATAATCTAGTTTTTCTGTTGTAAATTAGTAATAACAGATTTTCGTAATAGTCAAATTTGATTATAACAGTTTTCTATTTTTTGTAATCTTCAATTATTTTTTGTGTTTTCAGTAATTATACACTTTTAACTAAATAGTAGATTACATTTAGAAGAGTTGCTATACCAAAGTGAGTGTTCATTTGGTCTCGTGCAACGCTAATTACAAGTTTTTAGAACCTAGGATGGTATTTAGGTTATTTAAAAATACTTGTGTGTGTATTTTTCTCTCATATCAACAGAAACAAAATATTGATCCTGAAAATAAAGTTATTAAAATTATTATATTACATTGGCTTTAGAAAGATTTTTAATTAATATGATTTTTAATATTTCTTATGAGTTAGCTGCAAGCCTATCATTGTTTAACAAGGTGTAAAACAATACACACTAGAAGTAAACGAACAGAATATATCTTCAATATTCTTTACAAAAACGTGCAAAACTTTATTTAAAATTAATTTTTATTCTGTTTTGTAAATAAATTGTCCTTATTTAAAATGTCTGCTTTTTTGTTCACAGTAAAGGCATTTGCTACAGATGTGTTGTAATACACGAGAAGCATGAAAATGTTCTACAGTACAAAGAAAGTAAGGGATTCCATTTTAATAACATATTTAAATATTGTATATTACAATACACTACTGAGTAAAAAACTAATTACTGGTACAGTAGTACAAGCGTTAGATACGGGAGATACTTCCCTTTGCATATTAAACATAATGTAATTTTGTTAGCTAACTCTGTGTTTATTCCATGTATTCAATCTGTTAGTTAAAGGTGTCAACATTATAATTAAATTTGTGTTTTCCTTAGTTTTTTAAGAGAATCTCCATAGTTTTTCATGAATCTACATATTACATTTCAGATGAGTTTGTATTTTAAATTGTATTATTTTAAGCAAAATTATAGATAGAGACAAAAATTATACTTCTGCAGAAATATTAGTCAGGATATTTTTTTTAAATAATGAATGTGAATCACACATAATTTGAAATGTAAATTTTACACAGTTTTAAACAAATATAACTATTATTGTGATTCCATTTTAACAATTTGGAAAATTCTGTGTGAAATACACAACAAAATTTAATTTTAAATTTGCAGTAACAGTTTGCAAAATCGTTTCTACTTACACACACAAATTTCTGGTTTAATAATTTGTTTAGATTAATTACGTTTCGTAACCCATCTCAATGAAAAAAATTGAAAATCTATAATTTGTTTAATGGGGAAGAAATGTGAATTAAAAACACTGCAAATTAAAAACTCTTTAAGTATTAACTGAGTAACAAAATTTAATTTTACATTATTTATAAACCTTTAAGTAGAATTGTGGTTTGTTAGGGTTACTACTCCAGTTGATTGTGTAATCAATTCCTTTCACTCCGACAATGTGAGAAAAATCCAGTAGGTTCAAATCATTTGAGTTGTGATCTTAATCAAATTGTTGGACTAATTTAAATTTGTTGCTCTTTGACTGATGGAACTGAAATGTAATTTTGTTAGGTTTGACAGACTGATGAATCAGTGTGAGCTTCAACCTTTTACAAATAAGTACTAACAAACTGTAACCAAACAGCTGTCGGTTTTGCTGCCTATAATACTAGTCAATGAAATTAAATGTTAAATTGGATTCATTTTTAGTATTATAAAAATTATTTGAAAGCATTTTTTTAATGCTCTAAAAACTTTTTGCGCTCTAAATCCTAAAATTAACAGAGTAATTTGTCCAGTTCAATTAGTTTAGTTATTACGACACTTCCATTGCGCCTGATTAAGAAATAATAATAATTTTGTTTATTCTTAAATGCAAAATAAAAAAACAGATAATTTAAGGCTTTAGATTTATAAAATTAAGCCTTTAAAATGTTTGGCAAACATTAAATAAATTTGTTCCTTTTTCAAAACTCATCAAAAGTTCACAATTTCAAACATGCTTGAAATCAGGTGATTTAAAACTTACATTCGATTCCACGTTCACCGTGCAGTACAGAGCGCCTATAAGCCATGTTATCCATACGACAGTCTCAGCGATAATAGCCAACTAAAAAACATCAACTCCTATGCAACGTTCGGTCAGTTGACGCTACCCGTATGACAATAAACGAGATGTTAACTGTTAATGGTAGTAGCATGTCTATTCTCCCTTAAGACCTGTACTGCACGAGAACGTGGAATCTAATGTAGGTATTTCCTCAAATAAAACCAGCAATTAATTGTATTTACTTTTTTTAAGAGAGTTGTTCATTGCTAATTTGATGAGATAAATTAAAAAGTGGAGATAGGTCAAACAATTTTCAAAACTGTAATAAAATTAATGCCCATTTTGTAACATGTTTAGTAACATTTTTGTATAAATAATTTTTTAATACCACTAATTAATTGCTCTCAACCTTTTGGTAAATATTTTATATACTATTACATAACCATTGTATTTAATACCTATTTATACTATACTTTTTACAGCCTATTGTTTACACTCCCGAGATAGCCTCTACTCCCTCTGCTCCCTTATCACTGGTGATGCATTACTCTACTCAATGTTTCGTGAAGCTGCTGCCTCAGTCCCATGTCCATTTAGAGGTGGCCACACATTTACTTATAACCGTGGACATGGAGAGTGCAGGTACCCAGTATCAAGTATAGATTCTTGTACACAGGATTCCAGACTTCTACTAAGATACCAAGCTTGTCCAGATGTGCATGGGACTGAGAGTACAGGTAATTTTTAGTAAAATCACTAGAAAAATTATAAAATTATGTTAGACTAATAAAGAAGTAAGTCATTTATTACTTTAAACATAGGTATAAAAATGAAAAATATTATTAATCATTTCCAGGCATTTCAGTTTTAATAAAAACTCGATACTACCAAGTAAAATAACATACTCAAAATTTCTATTTAAATATAAATTATCAAAACTTCTTGAAAGGTCTGACCTGGACAATTCTAAAAAATATTTCAAAAGCTTTATATTCAAATATAATCATTTATTTATCCAGTTGGAAACTTTCTTTCTCAATAGATCAAAAGCCAAATCAACATTCTACATCAGATTCTGACATGATGTTAGTTAAATATTCAAGGTATGAAGAAAATAAGGAATAAATACAAGATATTGTAAGTTAAATGTTAATATTGCATTGATGGTTTAGGAATATTGATCACAGGAAGAAGCCTCCCTGGAACCTCGGAGGATAAAAAAAAATCAAATTGTAATTTCTGAAAAACATCAATTAATTATTAAACATTAAATTTATAACCATTCTTTGTATAGTTCCCATTGCTTAAAACATTATAAATACAAGGTAGATATTATAAAAATGACAAGAAATAAATTTATTAAATTTACTTAAACAAATCCACTTGAAAAACAGATGTGGAATAACTACAAAACTTGTGACTGGCTATCAATGAAAGATATTGTTGTTGTTGTTGTTGTTGTTGTTGTTGTTTATATATATATATACATATATATATACTGTTCTTGTTTAATTTTAATTATTTCTGTTTGGTTTTAGTTGAAGAATTGCAATGTTTGGCAACATGGAAGGAAGGTTCGTCTCGTTACCTTGTTGGCAAAGTTCATCATAGTCATGCAACTTCTAACGAAGATAGTTACAGATGTTTTGTTTATGAAAAAATATCTGGAGTCAATTTGCCCTCGGACATGTATGGAGAAGAAGCAGACTTTCGTACTCGTGCTGAGGATGTTGAATATAGGTTAGTTTTTATGAATATTTTTATATTTTTATTACTTTGCAAGATTATTAACTATTATAAATATTAGCAATTTTATTCATCCGAAGTTGTTACTACTTACCATATAAACAAATAAGAAGACAAATAACTTAAAATGCATTTATGTAAAAATCTGTCATATACAACCTTGAAACAAAATACTAATAAGGCGAAACAAAAGAAGGTAGCCTAATTTTTTAATTATTGTATCATATATAAGCTACAATTTACAGCTATTTTATTTCTAACAAAGATTTGTCATTCTTTATTATTTGTTAAGAAATGTGTACTATATCAATGGAATAGTTTTATTTTTAAATTTAAGTAACTAAAACAAATATTTGTATTTGCAACAAAATGTTGAATGCTGAAGTTCTCAATGTTTATAGGAATTTCTACTTAGTATTTAATTTAGTTTAAACAAATTTACCTAAAAGTACTATACGAATAACAATAATACCAATATTCTGTTGAATAAAGTCAACTAACACAATAATAATATAATTTATTTTTCGTAACGGCATTGGCTTCAGATAAAACAACTGTAAGAACAAAAACTTTTTATATTTTTAATGAGTTTCTGTAATGAGATTGCCATAGCTTTAATAACAAAGTTGACAGGGATATTTCTAAGTTATGAACTTTAGCTCATGATTGCTGTATTTCTAAAAAAAATTCAATTCAATTTCGCATTCATGTTTACAGAAGTAAAGCAAGTTATAGTTAATGAATGCAGTAGTAAATTAAAACATAATTCATCTGGTTTTGGTCAAATAGGTTATTATAGAGTTTTGGACAGACCATTTTTTATTTGCTGAAGTCCTTCAAGGGCTGTACATTTTTATATTGTATGGTAGGAGTATAAATTAATATACATTCATTTTGAGAAAGCAAACTGTAGAATATGATCTTAACTTTTGTATCAGTGTTAAACCTTGCCGCCCCACTTCATACCACCGTAGGGGGGTGTGGTGGTCGGTCGGACAATTTTTCTCAACAAAATAATCTTTATGATGACAAACTATACAATTATAAATTATTATTACAATAATATACCAACTTATTATTATTTAATATTTATATTTTATATATTTACTAGTGGACCCGGCAATGCTTCGCTATTGCTTAATTTGAAACTTTGAAAGCCTGTAATTCGTATCCCGTGTAATTCAACATCCTGTAATTCGTATCCCGTGTAATTCAACATAGGCCTAATGATTGTTACACATAATTAATAAAACAACTGATTTGAATCAAAAGTTTAATACAATTTTAGGTTAGGCCTTTAAAACCTATGAAATATAATAATTCAAACATCTAATATTACAATTTAACATTATATTATTGTTACACATTATAAATAAAACAGCTTATTTGGACCAAAGGTTTAACACAATTTTAGGTTAGGCCTATTATTATAAAATCAACACACTTTTTTTGTAAGAGTTTGGAATTATCACCATAGTAACCAGAATAACACATTAATAAATACGAATCAGCTGTTTCATCTGTTATATGGCTGCTTATGGGAGGGATGAATTTTCGCATTTTCTACCCTTTAAATTAATTTTTTTGCAAAATCCTTTCTTAGTACGCCTCTACATTATTGGACGGATGTACCTTCCAAATTTCAAGTCTCTAGCTTTAATAGAATCGGCTCTGCGTTGATCATCAGTCAGGACATTGCATTTTATATAAGAGATAATTTCTAGTACACACATAATCTCGTAGTTTGTAATTACATTCCATAAAGCCATATTTGAACTGGAAACAACATTTGTTCTCCCATTGTATAAATCAACTTTATCTTCATGTTGATTTTCAAAAACAGCTTGTGCCGGATCGGTTTCACAACTACCTCGACTTTAGAAGTGACAGAAGAAACAGGCTGTAAATTTTCACTGTGGTTTATATTGTCACTCACAATTCCACATTCAGCAGTGCGTTAAAAAAGGACGTTATTTTAGGATTCTGGTTTGTAACTTTTTCATTTCTTTTATATTTTTCATCACACTTTTTTTAATTCTGCACCACTAGGTTTTTTATGGCTCGTTGTAGACACAGACAATATAATTAAAAATATGATGATATTTAACGAATTCATGCCACACGTACGACTCGACCGAGTTGCAGATGTCGATAGACCTGAGTCACAAGCTCTACGCCACTGTAATTCTTTGCAAAACCTCAATGAATAATAATTGCTTACACCAATAAACTGTATAAAAGAAAATTAAATGAAGAGTTTTCTTAACTCATTATAAACATTTTCTTTGTTATTTAAGCAAAATAATATTTTTTTAGCTTGCACCCTAGGCCCGGGCCTAGTGGGCCTAGAATTAAATCCAGCCCTGAGTATAAATTACAGTCTTTGGTCAAATATTAAGTATTTTTAAACTTAACCAAATTATTTTGTTTTTTTTACCATCTCATAAGAAAAAATGTCCAAAGGAGAAAACACAAAAATTCTCTTTAAACCTTCTCCCCTTGTGCATGTCCACTATGCTCGAAAATTAATCAAACCCAGTAATTAGAATACAATATATTAATTTATTTTAAAGATCAATTATATTGAAAAATCTGAATTATCACAATACACTCTACTTTAACATGTGTGCATTACAAGCCATAGATTCACAATAGTCTTGAGGTATATAGCAGCAGAACTCAATTAATTGTTGCTGCCATAAGAAACATATTGCCAACCGGTTTCATATCGATACTGCGGTTTCATAATACATACGTCAAAGGCATGTGTCCGTGACAGGTCTGGAACTAGGCCGGGGCAGGGGGGCACGTGCCCTAGGCGACAAAATTTGAAAAGTTTATAAAAAAAATAATATGTTATTAAAAACGTTTGCAAAATAATATCACAATCAATATTGTTTGATTTTATTTGATTTTTTTTTTTCTTCATAATTTATAAATTTTATTATACTGTATAACAAGTAGATTCTTAAGTTTTATAAGTCACAAGAATTAACGCAGCTCATGGGTCTAGAGTGAGTGTTATGCCTACTACTGGTATGAATTAGTAGCCTGAGCACTCGGCAGCTGGGACGGGGGCGGGAAAACAGTGAGGACTTGACAAATCCGCCCCCTACCCCTTAAAATGACTTTGGGCTCTCTGTTGCCAGTTGCGACGGCTACAGTTGTGTTGTCTGCGTGTGTTTCTGCAAACCGACAGTTGTTTTATTTATTTATTTACTTTGAACAACATAAACAGCAAGTTTCGATTTTTGAATGGAGTTTGAATCAAGTAAAAGATCTAAAAATGAAAGCAGAAGAGTTGGCAAACATCTACACTGCGGATCCCAAGAATGAAAAATTTAAATTTGAAATAGAAAGTTTCAAGCACCACGCTTTATCAATTGGCGATAAATTAAAAGAAGCCACATCAAGAGAAATGTTAAGTCTTATTTATAAAAATAAACTGGAGGAAGGCTACCCGAACATCACTACCACACTGAGAACTACCATTTACAGTGTCATCTAGAGAACGAAGTTTAGCAAACTGAAAATCATCAAAAACTACATGAGAAGTACAATGGGACAGAAGAGACTCTCTAATCTAAGCATAATATCAATTGAACACCAACGAGCTTCCCTTATCAACTATGACGACATCATCGGTACATTTGTAGCTAAGAAGGGTTGAAGAATTCAATTTTAGGTATAATACATAACATTCCAACTTCCGATCAAGCTAAAATGACATTTTAGACGTAATTCTTTATGTATTTGCAATTGATCCACAAATACAAAACAAAATATTTGTATTAGTCATTTATAAGTATATTAATGTAATAAATAAATGTTTTTTCATAAATAAAACTTCTTCAAAACATACATATGGTGTGTAATTTTAACTACCGCATCTAAAAAAAATAGCTTACGGAGGTATTACACTTTAATAGTGGGGGGAGGGAGGAGAGAGGGAGGGGGTGGGAGCGGCAAACCGATCTTTGCCCCCCTTGACAAATTTCCCAGTTCCGGCCCTGGTCCATGATACAGGGCTACAAACATTGATGCAGTATCAGTGAGGGAAATTAGTTTATACTCTCCCTGCAAAGTATGTACAGTATTTTTACACACAAAGATCATGTACCCAACACGGATGTACATCAAAATGTGTTGCTTAATTGCTTGCGTCATTTCTAACGAGTTTGTTTGGATCTTCCTTGCTTGTTGTGTCCCATAAACACGGATGTACAATAGTTGATAAATATAGATAAATTGTTCCAAAACCTCTTTACTTTTATTACCACTCATAATTACAACGAAAAATAGACAGTTAAAAAACAAACAAAAAACAGGACAAATTCAAGTACATAAAACCAACCAACTTGTAATTACTGTAAGAGTTTGCTGGAAATCTGTGAAGCGGTTGCGTCATAGCGCTGTACACGTTGAGACTTGCAACAGTATCAGATACGCAGTGTCACAAAACTCCGGATACTTGCATACTTAAACATGTATCGAAACAGCTTGATATTGACACCGTATCATTGAAACCACACCACTAACGATGAGATTTGTATCATGAAACCGCTGTATCAATACATATATAGCAACAAATCTCATCGTGAGTGGCCTGCTTAACACATAGAAACAATAAAATAATCCTATTACTGATTAAGAAAATCATCTAACATAACATATGAGTACATTGTTTGTATTGTAAGTATACCATATCTATAAAATGGTTTGAAAGTTAAAAACTATTTCAGTGATGAAACGTAAAACCTTATTTTATAATGACTTTTTAATTCTTATGACAGTTTTAATACTCCAGATTCCCTTAAAATGTATATCCAAATCTTCTTTAATCTAAATTTGTATTATATGTTGCAAGAACTATTTCTGTCCATAGGGTGGCTCAATCTGGGGATGCAACTTGTAATGGTCTCTTCAGTCCAATGGAGGGTTCAAGGACTATGACATTAAAGAAAGGTAAAGTAAACAAATCAATTTTTAATATATAATGTTGTCAGGAATACTATCGATTAAAATTTGAGGACTCTAATAATTAATTATGAAGGAACTATTGATAAGGGTTCATATTTTTATTTAGCTGAAGTTCCTTGTCCTAAGTTCTTGGACTTTAGCACAACAATGGCATTTACATAATCCTACTTCAAGGGTTGAAGGGTTGAAGTTTTCAAAATTGAAAGTTTTAAAAAGAATATGACAAGATATTTTTTAATCATACAAAAATAACAAAAAATAAGTCTTGAACAATATTAAAAATGCTTGAAAAGGTTAATCATACAATTTGACTACTCCTTAACATTTACCTTACTTAAAATAACTGAATGTTTAATATAAGAGGGTCAACCAGTAATTAAAGAGACAAATAGCTTCAGAGGAAATACAAATTATTTAATCAGGTTAGACATTTTTTAACTTATGACCCAATTAATTATTAGGCATGTTACAGTAATACACCTTCCCTATCTCTGAATAAGCCTTTATGTCTGATGCAATACAATCTTTATCCAGATTTTGGAACCAATCCAGGATATTTTCCAAAACCTTTTCACTATCTCAAAATGTTCCATCACGTAATAAATGTTTCCTCCTTCAATGGATGATACAAGTGAAAATCGAATTTATAAAAATGATTACTATAGTTTTGGGGAAGGAAAATCTCTCAAATCAACTTATTGATAGTTTTACATTTATTTTTAACTGTTTGTAGACAGGCATTATTATGAAGAAGAATTATGCCTTTGTGTAGAAATTCAAGCCAATACGCTTCGGCTTTATTTAATTGATAAACATGTCAGAGTAGAACATACTGTATATTAGTAGTTGTTATTATAAAAATCATAAAATCCTGGTCTTGAGGATTACAGAAAACAGTAACTGCAGTGATTTTCTCTCTGGTGGAAGTTTTTTAAACTATTACTGATACTTAGACTCTCGTCTTTTTTAAATCTGTGAGGTAAAATGATGAATCCATGTTTCATCACATGTTAGAATTCTAACAAAGATTGCATTTACCTACTTGGATATACCATTGCTTTCAGCTCTGTGGACACTGTAAGCCTCAGCCTAATCTTTTTTTGATGATTGGTCTAAACTCTTAAATTGTGATTGTTTTATAGAGTTGAGCTTTTGGCTGATAATATTATAATTAACCGAGTTAAGCGAGGTCTCCATTTTAGCTCGACCGTTCGGCATTTTGTTTGTGTGTCTGTCTGTCAGTCTGTCTCAAGATTACGGCCAAACGCCTTGACCGATTGTGATGATTTTTTGCACGAATGTTCCTTATTCCTAGGCTGAGCAATGTATATATACAGCATTTTCCATTTTTGATTTTTAACCCCTTAAATAAAATAAAAATGGCGGCAGCACCGTTTCTCTCAGTGTAAGCTTTTTTCCAAAGCCAGTTTGTTGCTTAACCGTAAGTCGAATTTAAAAACTAACAATATTATGCAGGTAGCAAATTTGATTTTAAACAAAATTGTATTCTTGATTTTTTTTTCGTAAGCTCACAAAATGGCCGCAAACTTCAAATTTGTTAAAAATCGTCTAAGTTTTGTATTTTAACCATGTTTTTATACGTGTAGTCTAAACCAAATCAAAAGTGTTCTATAGCGTTTTTGTAGATAAAGGTTCAAAGAATTCATATATGCCAGTAAAAAAATGATTGAAGTAAAATTAACAAAGTTATTAGCTCAAGAAACAAGCATGTTCAATAACGAAAGAAAAAAGTTCAACTTTAGGCCTACGTAAAAAGTAGTAAAGATTTTTTGTAATTTTTTTCATAAATGTAAAAAAGTTTCGTAATTTAGTTCTAAATAGAACTGTATAAAAATATTTATCAATTTCAAATTTCTTATTTTGAAAACACCAGTTTTTATGTTCCTACTACAAGACTGCTAACAAACTAGGCCTATTTTGAATAGTAATTTAGGAATACTATATCCTTTGCCCAAAAATGACATATTATTATAAGAAAGTGTAGAGAATAAATCAAAGAATTGAACTGTATAATTGTAAATTATTATTCTATAAAAGTATTTGACTTAGCTTTCTTGAATTACAAAATGAGATGAAACAAATAAAACCTTGCGGCGATAAAGGACATACAAAAAATTACTGTTTTACAGAGTGGGAAGTGTTGGTACATGGGATGGGATCACTATCACAACGCTTTAACATCATTTGTGTTCATTACTTCTAATATTGGAATATGATATGGAACTGTAAATACATTATTAAGTTTTAGTTATTTAAGTATGTAAATATTTAATTCTATGTTTTCCCTCAATAACGCAATATTTTTAGTTACCTTACGCATTATTAACCTAAATAAAACACAATGCCCCCCCCAAAAGAAATCTTTAGCAGTTAAAGCTCAAGAAAAGAAACAAAATGAGAACTAGAAACCCCGGAATCGCGGGAATTGCAAAATGATGTTCCACTGACTAAACCTTCTGCTTACTTCCTTACTGGCACACTATTTTTAACCTAAGCTCAAAACCACATTTGTTATTTCAACGAGCGAGGAATTTATTACTGTTCACAGAACTACTAGTTTATACTGAGTCATAGCTTATTTGTAATTATCCAGATATTAGTTTAACTTTAATCGTTTTTTATTTTTATAAAAGTATCTGTATGAGTTTCAAGCACTGCAGTTGAAATAGTCCTGCAGTTCTGAAAAGTCACGGTCAGACAACGAAGTTTGGCATTTTTTAACTATTCTATCCCTTTATAAATATTTTTGTCATATAATTGAATAAATGCTATCCAGGTTTTCACCAACAGATAGGTAAAAAATGTATCACTGCACTTTGTTTAACTGATTCCGAACCTCCAAGTGGACTTGCTATTGTGTAACTCTTTACAGGGATACCAACTTGCAGTTCTGAAACTATTGTTCTCCTACAAGAAATGTTTTTTTCCTGTAGAGAACCGAATTTTGTCTCTTTAATTATTGAATTACCCTTATTCTTAATCTAAAAATATTAATAAATAGCTTAGTTGTTGAAACATTGTTTAAACAATATATATCTATATCACTCACTCACTCAATGACTCATCACAAAATCTCAAAAACTAGTGAACGGATTATAGCTAAATTTGGTATGTAGCTTCCTCTAGGGCCATAGGTGCTCACTAAGAAAGTGTTTTAAAAAATTCGAAATCTTAGGGGGGTTTGGGGGGTCAAAGTTACTAAATCACGATCTCTCCAAAACTACCAAACGGATTAGAATGAAATTTGGTATGTAGCTTCCTCTAGGGCCATAGGTGCTCCCTAAGAAAGGGTTTAAAAATTTTAAAATTTTAGAAAGGTTTTGGGGGTCAAAGTTACTAAAAAAACACCGAACGGATTGAAATGAAATTAGGTATGCAACTTACTCTAGGGCTCTAGGTGCTCGCAAAGAAAGGTTTTAAAAATCTCTAAATTTTAGGGGGATTGGGGGTGTCAAAGTTACTAAAAATCCCCATATTTCACTTTGATTTGTCTCTCTGTGCAAAGAAAGCCGGATCGGGCCAGCTAGTATATATATATATATATATATATATATATTAAAATAAAGAAAAATTAATTGTGAAACCAATACATTTTTACCAAACATAAAAAAGTTAACATAATATTTTAATTTGTTCCACAGCTGCTGTGACTACGAAATGTCGCTTTCCCACTTGGTTAACACAGTACCAACATTGGCACAGTTTAGACTATACTAGATCTTATACTTTCCACCATCGTAACACTACACTACGTATTGCCAACATGACTGCTGGAAGTATACCAAATGATGGTCCTGGGGTTCAGCAACAGTTGTCAGCATTGGATCCTGATCAAGATGTTCGAGTGATTTGTACAGAAATAAAAATGGCAAATAGTGAAATGGCTTACCTCATAACTCACTATACAATGGGCTGGTAAGTTTAGATACTTTACTAGCAAAATATGTGTACATAGAAATCTTAATATTCTATTAAATTTATTATTTTACATTATTGTTATATTTAAGTCCTAGATGTTAATTATTTTGTAAAATTTTAAAATATTATGTTACAAATAAAAACTAAATTATGGTATGTTTCAGACAAATATATTGTGTTCCTTAATCATGTATTTGCTTTTATTTACATATGTTTCATGATTAAATTTTCATTTCAGTCAGAGTGGGTACATGTGCATGATGTTCTACAAGAGGGACACTCATATCATAGAAGTACAGTCAGGTAATACAAAAATCTGATTTTGTTTATATACTGTCTACAGTCAAATTAGGTTATCAGAAGGAGGAATGTTTTAAATAACATGAAAATTATTTAGCTTCAAATAAAATAATAATTCAAAACTAAACAAATCTAAATAAGTTGAAATCAATTCGTTTAATTTATTCGCATCAAATTGAACAAGTCCTAAACTCTATTAACCTGTAAAATAATTAACTATTGCATTAACTATTAACACTTATTTTTTAATAATTATTGATACACATCATATGAATTTCTTTTAACATTATACTG
>JAGFPH010000674.1:122283-147547 GCA_018207615.1 Philaenus spumarius | reverse complement strand
TTTATTCATGTTTAGGTGATGATAGCAAATCATAATGATCATGTTTACCATAAATAATTATTTGTGAAATATTTTAATAGCTGGAATAGATTTTAATATACAGAACTCTGTAGTTTCCTTTTCTAGTATAAGCCCATCCAACACTATAATTTTGGTTTATAAATTGTATTCCATGTGTATCTAATTGCTTGGACTTATTCATTTTCATGTTATTAATTACACTCTTTATTTTTTTTTAATTAATACAAAAATCAATCCAGTTAAATTTTGTACTTACTTCTATTATATTAATTTGAGATTAAATTGTTATTTTCCACAGGATCGCACGCACGAAGACCTGAAGATGCTTGTAGTCTAAGTTACTTTGATAGAACTACTGAACCATTCATCACATTAGTTAGTAAGTACTGTAACCTAGCTAGTTGCACTTAACTTAGTTGTACAACTTAGTTTTAGTGTAGTTATCTATATTCATTCGGTTATTCAGTTATAATACTGTAGAGCAAACTAACAGTCTATACAGGGTGATGTTTAGAAAACTTACCACCTCTATTATTAAAAAAAATAGAAAGTGATTTACAAAACCTGATCTCAGAACAGTTATTAACCATCAGGCGCACCTTAGAAAACCTCTACCTCCCTATCTTAAAAATGTCTTGTGATACATCAAATTAAAGCCCTTTAAAACCCATTAATGTCAGTCTTAAGAAATTAAAAATCGACTTACACATTAGTTCGCTTCGCTCAAAAATGTTATTTTGTAAGTTATTTTTATATAATTTTATTTTATTTTTCCTTAAAAAAACTTCATATTTGCAAAATCATCCAACCTCATTCCTATCACCCCATATCAATAATTTGTAATGAACACATATTGACTTGTGATACATCAAATTAAAATTTGTAAAAAAATGAATTTCTGTTGTAAGGTAATAAAATAAAAATTTCTTAACATATGAACCTATCAGGCCCCAAGTAAAGAAATTAATGTGAAAGTGCAGTATGCAATCAAAGGCATAAATTCTTCTTTTTTTTTTTTTGATCAGGGCAAAAGTTCCTTGTTATGATTCTGTGATCAAGTAAACTTGACTCTTATGCTCTAAACTTTGTCTAATCTTAACCAAGAACTGGCATGGTTAAAGCTGAAATTGAAAAGCCCGTTTATAGCTTTTTGCAAACATATTTTTAAAAATTCGCCAAAAATAGTAAATGAACCCCAATCCAAAAGTGTTCAGTAGCTTTCTTTTAGAAAAAACTTCAAAGAATTCTAATATGCCACTAAAAATTAGTTTCTTTTGAAATTGTAAAAGTTATTAGCTCAAGAAACAAAAAATGTTCAGTAACGAAAAGAAAAAGTTCAACTTTAGGCCTACATAACAAGTAGTAAACATTTTTTTGTATTTTTTCGCAAGCATAAAAAAGTTTCGTAATTTAGTTCTAAATAGAACTGTATAAAAACATTTATCAATTTCAAATTTTTTATTTTGAAAAAACTGTTTTTATGTTCCAAGTACACGACTGGTAACAAACCTAGCCCTAGATTGTAACGTCATTTACTAATATATATGCTTTGCCCAAAAATGAAATATTATTATAACAAAGTGTAGAGGATAAATCAAAGAAAAGAACGGTATACTTGTCTTTCCTTAATTCACAAAAGTGTTTGAGTTATATTTATTTGAATAACAAAATGACATCAATCTAATGAAAAGTCTCCAGTCTACACACTGCGAATAGAACGGGACATTTGAATACCGTGGGAACCCACGCGCTAGACTTTCTCACTAGAACGTAATAATTATGTACATTTCAATTGTCGTCTAGACAGACAAAAAACCGGTTATTTCTGGATTAATTCCCACCGTTACAAAATTCAGACTTTGCTGTACAAAATGGTGTAAAGAAATCTGTCAAAACATTTGATACGGTAGGCGTAAAATCACTTGACAAATGGGCTATTTCATTGGTTGAAAAACTGTCCAATTGCAAGGGTTTACAGTAATTCTTGGAAAAAATACTATTTTTATAGTGACATCTGATTAGAAGGCACCAACAAAAGGATAAAATCTTGACGAATCCAATGGTATCTTTATAATAGCCAAAGAAATATTTGTGTAGATAGTCTTGAACGTTGAAGAAGTGGGAAATAACAGTACAATTGTATGCAGATTCGCCCGCGGAAATAGCTGTAACACAATATGTATATTTTAAAACGTTGATTACGTATGTAAATATACGTTTTACGAAAAAGTTGTAAATACAAAAATTAAAGTTTAATTCATTTCCTTTCCAATGGTGCCAGTTTTATTATGATTGGATTATTGTAAGTGGGTTAAATTATCGATTATGCAAATTATCGCTAAGGTTCGAGCGGGTTGCATTTGCGCCCGAGAAACTACAGTCAAGACTGCAGTCTGCCACTTTGAGGGTTAAGTATTGCACTTTTTAATAAATTATTATTTCTATAGTGTAATAACCTATCTTTATAAAATTCAAGAACATAATTTACAAAATATCATTTTTAGCATAGCGAACAAATGCATCAGCTGATTTATTTTTTCTTACCACAAAAATTCATGGTTTGTAAAGGGCTTCAAATTGATGTATCACAAACCATTTGTGTCCATTACAAATTTTTGAGATGGGTGTGGTAGGACGGGGAGGGGGTTTTGGGGATTTTGTAAATAAGTTTTCTAAATTTCCCCCTGACAGTGAATAACTGTCCCGAAATCAAATTTTGTTTTATTTTGATTTTGTGTTTTATATCTCTTTCCATTTTTGAAATAATAGAGTGGGTAAATTTTCCAAAATCATCCTGAATACATGAATCCTGAATTTTTTATGTTTTTACTTGCTACAATGATATGACTAGGCCAATACAATAGTATTTAATGCTAGGTATTAATATTTGTAATGAACCAAAGGCTCACACTGGAGTTATTATAATGCTATTGATCAGTTTCAATACAAAGTTCATAACTCTGTAATTGGAATAGTAAACAAACTTGTTGACCACAACTTCAGTTGCCTCTTGTTCTGCACAAGTGTTAAACTTTACAAATTTGAAGATTTTAACAAAACAAGTTTAAATAAAAGAGTTCTAGAAGTTAACAGGAAATTTACAAGGAAAGCACGTTTTTATATTTCTATGTAGAATAAATGTATATGTACTTTCTTTACGTGAACTGTATAACTTATTATTCGTATGTTGAGTATAGTGGTAATTTTGTTTTTGCAGAATGATAGAAACAATCAATACAAATACAAATATCAGTACAAATCAACTATGTACTTTCAGGAATCTATTCAATTTTAAAAACTATTTTATTATGATTTCAAAAAATATATCCGCCATCTTGAATGTAACTTTGTTTTTTTTTAATGGGAAGGTGGTTATGTGATACATCATTTCAATGTAGAATTTGAAGGGAAGCTCAACAGTGAAATTTTCACATCTACATCTTTAACCAATTAAAAATTGCGGCCAAAAAACCAAAGAAATAGTGTTTTCCGATTTTGCCCCATTTTCCTGTACTACTTTGTTTTTAATATTTATTATTATTCTTTTTGGTTTCAGAATTAAATATGCTTTCAAACGATATGCCACACATTGATATTTGCAAGTATTTAGTTGAACAACTTGAAATCAATTTAAAAAAAATCAAAATAGCTAAAACTCAAACATTTTAAATGGCAAGGTACGTCATATTTTATTTCGTTGTAAAGGTATATTTAAAATGAACAAATTTTGTATTTAATTTTTTTTTTTTTTTTTTTTTTTTTTTTGCTTTAATGATATTCATTACAACACATTATTATAAAAATAACTGATTTGGAGGAATATTAATTTAGAATAATTTCGATCTGTACTACATCAAAAATACATTTCAATACTGGTCAAACGCTTTAATTTTACATCATTTTATTTTATAAAGATAATTTTGTTTCAAAATTTCCCAAAAATATCAGATTTTGGTTTATTTCTAGCTAAACTATAAGAGATAGAAAAAAATATTAAATACAAAATTTGTTCATTTTAAATAGACCTTTAAAACAAAATGCCATATTTCATGACCTATCTTGCCATTTAAAATAAAGGCCAGTAAAATTAGCTCCAAATAGAACATTTCCAGGAATTAATTCCGGGAAAGCTGGAAATCATTTTAAAATCTTCAATAGGTCCCAAGTACATGTAATCTGAGTATGCACCATCTCAGGAGGTGAGCATAACGTTTAAAAGCCATAAAACCGCAAAATGTTTTCAGGTTTTTCAGTTTTTTGCTTATAACTGGAAAATGGTGCATCATATAGAAAACGTTATTCTTTCTAAAAATTAAAAAGGCTTAAATTTCGCGTCGAATGAGTACCTAAAACATGATATTTTGGCTCACTGCCAAAAACCTGTAATTTTTACCATTTCTGTGCAAAATTACATCTCATGACTTTTTAATCGTACATATCTTTTAAACGGTTACTTCAATTGAAAAAAGTCATAGGATGAAAGTTGTAGACAATTAAATTTCAATTTAAATAGGCACCTAAATTTTTTAATTTAGCCAATTTTAAATACTAAATTTTCAAAAATTCTAAATTGTATTTTGCGGAAGTTTTGCTTGGTTGCACAATCCACATAAAAATATGAGCTGTATACCCAAATATAATTAATATTCATAGTGAATAAAATTTGAATACATTTTAAAAGAAATAATTAATAATATATGTATATGTATAAATAAATATATATACTGTATACAGTCTGCCAAGGATGCTTGTCACAAGTAAAACATGAGCTGTGATGTCTAAATGTAATTCATTTTGATGCTAAATAACACTTGAAACATTTTTAAAAATCAGAAAACCATGTATGCATATGTAAATATAAAATTAAATAGGTATACACTTATATACATGTGAACGGAATGGGACGTAATTTAATTAGCGTAAATTTAGCGTGTACTTTAAACAAATATAAAAAGAATTACAAGGATAGTGTTTGCAATACGTTTTAAAAATTAACTAATATGGGCATTGGAAGAGAAAATGTTCCTTTTTTTTAACCGCATAGTTTCCTGTTTATTACCTTCCACACCCACCTTCTCTGCAGAAAAGAATAGGTGGCATCCCGTTCAAACGAAGGGTCACTTCCTCCCTCTTGTTTTACCTACCGACTACCAAACAATTTCTATTAAAATCTTTGATTTCAGTCTTCAGTGCTATTTCAGCTTCAAAAGTGTTGAGAGCTTGTGATTCATAATTTGTTAAATACAGTGAAAATTTTATTAATAGTGAATGTCGTTTTTACAATGTGTCTTAGTTGTCTTCAGAGTGAAAGTGACGTGTTCTACATCTACACAACATGAAGTGTTTTATTTTTGACATACCCTTTTTTGTTTAGGGATGTTTTACAGTTGAAATTTTATCTATAAAGTAAATTAATAAATGTCTACTGTAAGTTATATATTCGGTTTACATCGTACTTTAAAAATGCCCAATAACAAAACTTTGATGTATAATATTTTACTTGTACCTTAAACTGTATACATTAATGACTGAATGGATGATGTTCTGCTTGGCTAGTGAGCTATTCTCCTATCTTTCGTGAGTATTGACCTATGTATTTGGAAACCTTCGGTTATTTTTATCAGAAAATTATAAACTTACGAACAGTTTATTACTTAAGTTATCATTATATATTTTGATTGTCAACACTAAAACTGTAAACAGACTTTTCAACAACTACGTTTTAATTGAATGAATGTTTACTACAGTAGGGATACGTTCATATTATTGAATTATTGACAAAATCTGATTTTTTTCAAAATTAATTAATGAACGGCTTTGCCTTAAAAGCAAACACTCTTCGGCAAATGAATAAATGACTGCAATCATGCCGAAAGAACAATTTCTCAGCAGTGATAGAAACAAAGAACTGCTAATCTCCATGCTGCATGATAAATTGGAATAGCAGGTATTTGAAGTGAAGCAAGCTATTGAGGATTGAAATATTGCATCTCGTCTCCCAACCAATGCAGTTGCAGCCCAATATTTTCAGCGAGTCTACCACCAGATTCAGAGGTAGTATGAGAGACCGAAAGATCCTCTCAACTGAGGCTGGAGAAGTACGCGTTTTGGCCTGCTCCCTATCACAACTACCAAGTAGGCCAGCTCCCCCTGAAATCCTTAACACCGTTTCTTGCAAATGTTCCAAGGGGTGTAGAGCAAATGCAACTGCCGGAAACTAGGCATGAAATGTCCTACGATGTACCTCAATTGCCAGGGTTAGTCATGCTCAAATTCAGCGTCATTTGAGGATGAAGATCTGTCCCAGACCCCAACATTTATGGATGAAGAAATGAACGAGGAAGAAGTGGATGACGAGGAACTCGACAGTGTACTACCGCTAGAGAGTGTGTCAGAAGGTGCACCTTCTACTTCAAAAGGTTGACAATAACATTAACAATACTTCACACAGTAATTTCAGTAAAATATTTCACTATATGTATATAATTTCAAATAACAATAAAAGGACCTGTTAAAACTTAAAATATTTTCATTCATACTACCTCTGGTTATTTCTATGTAAGTATGCTTATATAAAAATGAATAGAAATATTTCGTACTTGAGATGATTGACATAATACAATCTCATAAAATTTTCAAAATATTTTACCTGTAACATGCATCCTTGGTAGACTGTATTTATATATATATATACATATGAATATTTATTTATATTTATATATAAATACATTGTTTTACGATAAATTATTTCTTTAAACAATGTATTCAAATGATATTCGCAATCTATATAAATTATATTTAGTTATACAGCTCATATTTATGTAGTTTGTGCAACCAAGTAAAACTTCCGCAAAATACAATTTAGAATTTAAAAAAAATTTAGTACTAAAATTTCCCTAACTTGAAAATTTAGGTATCTATTTAACTGGAAATTTAATTGTCTACAACTTTCATCCAATGAATTTTTTCAATTGAAGTAACGTTTAAAAGATATGAGCGGTTAAAAAGTCATGGAATGTAAGTTTGCATGGAAATGGTAAAAATGACAGTTTTTTGGTTGTCAATTTCGGTTATATTCCTGAACCAAATTTGATGTTTTAAGTACTCATTCGACGCGGAAATTAACCATTTTTTTATAAAGAATAGCTTTTTCTGTACGATGCACCATTTTCAAGATATAAGCAAAAAACTTCAAAAAGTGCCAAAATTTTGTGGTTTTATGGCTCCTAAACGTTATGCTCACCTCCTACTATGGTGCAAACTTAGATTACATGTATTTGGGACCTAATGAAGATTTTAAAACGATTTCCACCTATCCCGGAATTAATTCCTGGAAAAATTATAATTTTACTGGCCTAATTTGAGTTACAGCCATTTTAATTTCCCAAAATTTATTTCGAGTAATAAGTTCAACCAAATACTCCCAAATATTGTTGTGTGGCATATCGTTTAAAAGCTTATTTAATTCTGAATCCAAAAAGAATAATAATTATTAATATTTTTTAAATAGTATAGCAAAATGGGGCAAAATTGGAAAACACTATTTCATTGGTTTTTTGGCCGCTATTTTTAATCGGTTAAAGATATGGATGGGCAAATTTCACCGCTGGTTTTCTCTTGAAATTCTACATCAAAGTCGTGCACCACCTGACCCCCTTCCCATTTTAAAAAAAAGGTTACATTCAAGATGGTGGATCCAAGATGGCGGATAATTTATAAAAATCATAATCAAATAGTTTAAAAAAAAATTGAATAGGTCCCTGAAAGTACGGAGTTGATATGTGCAACAATTTTTAAATTATTAAGGGGTGACCGCAATTTTTTTATATATTAAGGATAATAAATATATAATTATATTTTTAGGATAATAGTAAAATAATCTTGAAATATATAATCTGCAAAACAAGATTTTCAAAACCTTACTTAAAAATAAATGTATGTATTGTTTTCATTATTTCAGCAACCAACCCAGAGCAAAAGAAATGCCCTTACTTTGGAAAATTTTCAGTCAGTAGGGTAACCAGAAAAGAGAGTCATACACGGGCTTATGGTGAAGATAAAACAAAATCAAGGCCAGTAGATTTAATTAGTTCATTAACACCTCAAGACGAACCTAGTGAACTGTATGATGCAGGTAAAAAACTAGATTGGACTAGTTTTTCAAGACCAGAAACTGATTTCCAGCTGCACAATAACCATGATGTAAGATTTAAAAGAGAATTTAAAGATGAAAATATTCCTAATAAGAAGATATTGGACAATGGATTGAAATCTAAAAAAATACGGCTCTTTGATAAGTATTTAAGGCTTAATCATAGTTCAAGTAAAAACATTTATAGAAAAAAAAGACAATTGGAAGGATATTCTGCAAATGAGGAGTGTTCATTGAAGTTCAAAACTTTAATGGTTGGTTGTGGATCCACAGATACAATGGAGTTTCGATCTGACTGTGCTTCTCCGGATGCAAATATTGTTTCAGGTATTTTAGTAATTTTTGTTTCTTTAATATTATTATTTTGATATAAATATAGTTTTTATATATGTAGTATACAACTACAGTAGAATCCCGGTAATTCGAGTCTCGATAATACGAGGTTCTGTGTAATTCGAGCCACACATAGCATTGAATGTGACCATGCATTATATTGTGACACATTCTTGCTGTTTGAAGGATACCGATCTTTAAATTTTTGTTTTCCAATCAAGAGCGTTTGTACAATAAGTCGCCGGTATAAATGCTTAACATTTTTTATAATGCCCTGATCCATTGGTTGTACAACTAAAGTCATGTTCGGGGGGGAGTAACCGTAACGTTGTTCATATAAGTGGGATAGAGTTATGCGCAGTACAAGTGTCAATAAACAATATGATTGTTCTGTTTTGTTTACAAAAGGTTTTGTCAAGATTTAACAACAGACAGAGATTGGGCAGAGCATCAATGACAAACTACAGAATCGGTACCTAGAGAATTCTCGGAAGGCAAAATTCTTGGAAACAGGTACCGCGTCTAGAATTACAATACGCGTACAAACACATAAGTCCTGCCCCCTATGTCCAGGCCCCTTTCCAACAGACAGTGACCTATTTATCCAGCGATCCCTTTTCACAGCACAAGATTTTATGTTTAGTATTGAAAAACAACTTCGATTAAAGAAGTCGAATTATCCATAATTTTTTAAATTGATATCATATAAAGTTTAAGGGACCGAAACTTCAAATTAACGGTAATTTTGAATTAAAGACGTTAGAATTATCCAAGTTCTACTGTATATACAAAAATAACATCGAAACAAACTTTTCCCGGCACTGCCATATTCCCCTTTCGTGACATCGCAGCTCGTAAACGTTGCAGTGTAGTTAAACAAAAAACTATTTATGATTTCTTTAATAAGTAAGTTTCTATTTTTTACTGTGTATAAAATTACTTTTTTACCTCAGTGTTCAATATAAAATAGTATATATTTAATAAAACTTTAATTTATTCGGAGATACGAGGACTATAAATAGTAGTTTAATCTTAACCTCTACATATTCTGTGTAATTCGAGCTTTTCACAATCCGAGGTACTCTCGGTCCCATTCAACTCGAAATATCGGGACTCTACTTTATATTCAATATAACGTCTATCTTTGGTTATTGTATTGTAATAATGCAAGGAGAACAAATACAATAGGATAACAAACACTAAAATGAACAAGAAAATTATATTCCTATTACTTGTTGTGTTTAATGTCTTATGTTAAGAATCAAACATTAGGTTGTAACTATAATTTGTCTAATGAAATATTATCATTTAAGTACAGAGTATTTCCATTGACTGAAGTTTTTTTCAGTATATCCAAAATTAAGTGTAACTTTCTCCTGATCGTATTTATACATACTTCACCAGATTTTCTGGACTACGCTTCATTATATATAATAATATTATGCTTTGAAATAAATTCTAATTATTACCGGTAATCAATTTCTGGAAAACTAATCTATAATATAATTTCATGTGTATCTTATGCCTCAGCTTACTCATGTCATGGAGGCTGGTCAGAGAATGGGACCAACTACCTAATTACAACACCTCTAAGCAGGCGGTCGAGAGGAGCACGAAGGTATTGCTTTGTATATCAAGCAAACGGAGAGACAACAGCACGCTTCTCTACAAGTGCAGATTCCTGTCGTAGAGATGTAATTCCTGGATTAACAGGAATTCTTGCATTCAACATAACAAGCCAAGGTAATTAGTTAGGCACACTGGAAGCGACTAGAGGTAGTGCGTAATAGCTTCAAATCGCCCAAGAAATCCCGACATAAAACAAAGGATGGGGGTTTTCACACTTGAACTGACTAAGCAACCCGACTAGAAACACACAAATACTTTCGACTAGAACTGAACAAGTTGATAATTTTTGCTGAAGTCATGGGACTTAACTAATTATTTTGCCAGCGCTTTGGCATTTATTAAACTTTTTTCAAAATTCAGACTGAAAATTTTATAATTTTTTTATTGGAGTGTAATAATTTAAACATTTACATCAATAAAATTATACTACAAATTAAAATATTTTTATGAGGTCAGATTTCAAGGATGTTGAATAAAAACTATTTCTATTTTTCCAATATTTCTAAATCTCTTTAGTTATGTAATGTATTAGAAACTTTGTTTAACTAACATTCATGGTTTTAGTACTCTAAAATAATAACTTAAGTAAACATAACTCAAGTTAAAACTGAGATACTTTTTATGTATTGTTATTCTGGATTTGTTAACAAAGTTTTGAATTGGCCATATTTTTATTACATTATGGTTTTCTAACACTACGGTTTTCATAGGCTAAACATACTATGGACTGAATTTTACCGATGAGGTTGAAATATTAGCATACAAAGCTCTTTATCAAGAATATGATATCTTATTTTTTATTTGCATTGTGTTAACCAAACATCTTTATCAATAACTATGATATGTTACAGAGGGGGGTGGTAATAAGTTTTTTTGGGGGGTATAAGTTAAAAGTAAAAAAAAAATAAATGAGTCATATATTAAATATTGGAGTATACTCAGTTGAAATGTTTTTCATCAATGGGTGAAGCAGGCCCCACCCGCCTGCTTCCGTGATGCCCAACCATAAATTTTGGCATCTCCGTTACAACACATTCAGCCTTACGGGTTTTCACACCGCGGTTACTGATAATATAAAATATTTCATAACAGATCAATAGATTAATTAGAAATAATATTAACAATTTAATTTGACTCTTAACCCTACAACTGTTTATGCTAATTTTTTGCAATGCCTGAATGCCAAGCCATTTCGGTGCAAGTTGCAAGCATTTTTTCAAAAATTCGCCAAATATAGTAACTAAGTGTTTCATAGCTTTTTTGTAGAGAAAGGTTCAAAAAGTGTATCTATTTCAGGAAATAATTAATTGATTAATTGATTGTTGTAGATGTTTCAAAGTTATTAGCTCAAGAAACAAAAAATACTGAGTAACGGAAGAAATTAGTTCAACTTTAGGCCTACATAAAAAGTAGTAAACATTTTTTGTAATTTTTCAAAATTTGGAGAAGTTTTGTAATTTAGCTCTAAATAGAAGTGTATAAAAATATATATCAATTTCAAATTTCTAATTTTGTTTTTATGTTTCTACTACAAGACTACTAACAAAACTAGGCCTAGTTTGAATAGTAATTTAGGAATATATGCTTTGCTAAAAAATGAAATATTATTATAACAAAGAATAGTATCATTTTATAAACTTATTTCACTTTTGTTTACTTGTTCCACTAAATTATACCAAACTATACCTTTCCTGTCTCTGTCTAGACTATTGGAACACGCATAAGAGACCATGGGAACAGCGCTTGTTGATTCAACAATAATGTCTGTATTTCCCAGGATCATGTAGGTTAGAGTTTTCTCTTCAAAACGATATAAATATCACTATACAAATATATCAAATTGAAATGTGCTTTCTCATTGGTTGAAAACTATCAAGAGTTTACAGAAAATTTTATATTTTCAAAACTATAAGAGTGACGACTGATTGGAAGGCAGTTTTAGAGAGTTAAAATCTTGACGATTCCTTTATTGTCGATATTACTCTTTGAGGCAATAGATCGAGATCCAGTGCTTCCACCGTTTGATAATTTCGGGCGCTTAATTAACCAAATTATCCATTTTGAATGAAGTTGCGTTCTACTGACCGGTTCAGCTTGGCTCGTACAGATAAGAGTGAGTAAAAGAGAGGAGCAGAAACAAATACATGAGATAATGTAAAATGTGCTGCAACATGTCATGCGAGCAGTACTGTAGTTTTTTTCCCCCAATGCGCTCATATAAGCTCACCGATCGTAACGTAGCAACGTGATGTTTTATTGACTGGACGTGTAATCGATGGTGGGGCTTACAAATTCTCATTGTGCTCCAAAAGCAAAGAAAAACTATTATTATTTCTGATCTGCTCAAAAGATATTCACCACTGGTAATGCATTTTTTTGTTATTGCATTGTCAAACATAATTATATCCCATGTCATAATTTTCGGAGGGGAATTTGTCCTCAAACCCCTCCCCCCCCTTACTACGCCACTGATATGTTCATTTTTATTTTAACTGTGTTAGCCCCGGATATAAAATGTATACAAAATATGAATTCAGGTAAAATTTAACTGTGATCTTCCTATTCAAACCTGTTTACTTCTGTATAAGAAACAACCCCATTTTCTGGTTACCCCACTGTCTAGTCACATAAAATATCAAAAAGTCAAACTTTTCTCTCACTAGTGAGATACCGGGTAGGCCTACTGTAGCAAATATTAAAAGTTCTAATAATAAAATCCATGAATGCACAGTACTTAAAACACAAATAACAAAAAAAATACTCACAGTTACATTATGTCCAGACGACGTTAAACTAATTGTTTGTATCAAGCAACAAGATTTAACTGATGAGTTGTTTTAAGTGATAGTTTAAATTTATAGACAGCTAAAACTTTTTTATTTCAGATCTGTTAAAACATTGTTGCTTCAAATTTATGAAATAATTCAATTTATGTTTACTTATATTCCATCTTTCTTATATAAACTTATTTCAATGTTAATATTCTTGTTCCAGGTCTATGCACAGAAGTAAACAGGTCAACAAAGACGAATTCATCAAATCACTTGATTTCAATATTTATATTGACACTAATATGGTTTCAATTCCATAGAAGATGATTTTAATCAACATTATTTGTTTTAGCATCGTAGATAGCCAATGTATTGTGTCAGAATGTAATTTCACAAATCTGGCCAAGTGTGTGATTAAATTTTCTAACACTTCTGAACATTAATTAGGAAAATAAGAACTATGTTTCCCCTTCTTTTGGACATGTTTTAAATCGTGATAAATGCGGTGTCTTTATACATAAGTATTTTAAAATATGTACAGAAACAATATAAAGAGTTCGCGTGTTATGATTTATATTTGATTTTTGTTATGTATTTCGGAATATGTATATATTTATAAATTATAATAATTATATAGATATATACATATACATTATAGAAATGTGTGTACAAAAGATGGAATGTTTATGGTTAATTAATTGAAAAAGTTTAGTGGACTGGAATGTAACCTGTAGATTTTATATTGTTATAATGATTAAACACAAAAGTAAAGTTTTTGTATTTGTTTCCTATAAACTAATAGCCTCAAACTTTAAATAAATTGTACAAATAAATAGTTTTAAAATGTGTATAAACTACCACATCCCATCACATATTTTATAATTATTATTTTATTTTCACATTTTATTGGAGATCCTTCCAGATTAGTTTGTTGTTTCATTTACAAACATTACTTTATTTACATTCGATGTTATAAAAAGTAGCTACAAAAGACTATTTATTTTGCAAAGAGTGAGGAAGTAAATTAATAAAATAATAATGAGAATTTCCTATTTGTTATGTTAGTATTTTATTATTTGTAAATGTTCTACTATCCTGTTTACATAAATAATATAAAATTAATTTTCAGCAAAATAACACATAATTTTAAAATGCAAATAAAAATATTATAAAAAAGTCTTGAAAGAATATGAAACATTATTCTTTAAACTAATACATTAATGTTTAATTTCTTTATTAAGTTTAAAAAGAACCGTACCGTCAAACAATTTTTATCGTGTAACAAATCAACAAGTTATAAATCAGGATGTATGTGTATTTCTTTAATTTTTAGAATTTTGTAATATCACTGATGATAAATAATTTAAACCACAGTACTGAGTAGTTTTTACTGAAGTTTGAGGCTGTGTTAAAATAGATGATGTATTTCTTAGCCATTACCATGAATTCATAATTTTGTTCCTAAATAATACTGTAATGATGACCAAAACTTTGCAACCATGCAATCATAATTTAACCTCCTAAAGTAAGAAGAATCAAATACTTTTGCAGTTATCAATTCTATTGGCAATTACAGTATATTCTTTAAGATATTCACTGCACATTGTTGCCCTTGTCTGTTTTCAAGAAGAAAATCCTATAATACTTAGTTTTTATCATGGTAAAATATTGATTATTCACACCTTCATTAAAATAAAACTATAAATAGCAATACAAGACTTAGTGTTACTGTTAGAAATGAGGTTTCTTAATCGTTGCAGACTTATATCACAATATATTAAACATATTACGTTGGTAAACAAGTTTAAACATAGGTAGTATTATTTATATTTTATACATAGAACATTTATTGTTGATGTATGCATATTTTTATGTAGTCCTAGTTTGTTTTATAAAATATAATCTTTATTTTGAAAATGTTTAATATTGTTAGTTATCTTTTTCATAGTTTTTTTGTAATTTAAAAAATACATTTATGTACATAATTTATTTTTGATGTAATGCATTTTATTTCTTTATTATTCTTTTAAGATTACATATATTGAAGTATAAGCCTAACAATTAATGAACCTTTTTAAGGGAAAATTGTATTATTGTTTTATTCTATAGAAAAAGTAAGCGTTCCGAAGAGGGCTGCCTATATAGTAAGATTTTTATCCATTTTGCACTCAAACTCATATTTTAAGCAAGTAATAAATTCCAAAATACAGTGTTAATATTATTTATAATTTATTTCAAAAATTAAACAACTACATACAATATTAATAAAACAACTACTTCTGATACCTTATGTACTTTTTAAATATTGTTTCTGCAATTTATCAGTCCCAATTAATTTTTCACAGTAGATAATATACATCACTAATGTATGGTGTTCAAACAGATGTAAATTAAAACATTAGAAATGTGTTGAACTAGATATAATTTGCTTTAATGCACATTAAAAACTTGAATACAATAATAACAATAACAGATAAAACCAATTCTGAAAACCCAAGCAATGAAAGGTATAACCAACATGTAAGTTATCTAAACTTTAAATTTGATTTCTTAAAAGGGTTTATGATATTTGATATTGTTTTTCTACTTTGAGAATAAAACGTTGTTACCTTATTGTTTATGTTAAAACAAACAAACTAGTTTCATTCAAATGTATCTTATCTGTGTACAATATATAATATATGTCATCTTTGTACTTGGTTTTAACCTTCATGAAAATTACTTTGAAATTATTTTGCTATGGATTAAAATAAACATTCATTGTACTTCAATATAAATATATGTGAAACATCAAAATACTTGCTTTCAACAATCACATTATGTTCCATTTGCATAGTTTTGGACGTAATTAGATTGACAATTTAAAGTAAATATTTATTTTATGAAATAATAATTATTGAATAATGAAAGATCTGTGATAGTTATGTAGAAGCCCATAGTGGAAAAAATATTGAAAGGAAGTGAAATTAAGAAATTGTAATTGAAAACTGTAAAATATTTTATGAACAAAGAAATTATGGTGAGTATGTGTGTATAGTGCTATCTGAAAATATATGTGTGCTTTCATGGGTATTTACTGTAAAACCAATTCTGTAATACAAATATGGCTATTTTATATTATATTAGTGAATTCATGTAAATAGAGATGTCTTAAAGAATTAATTATTTGGCGCAAACCATTTGACTTAAAATTAATAAGGTGGTATGTGAAATACAAGATAAAAAATACATTACGCTAGCTATAAATCATATGATTTACAAACAAATATTTTTTTCTCATACAAACATTAATTATAAATTATTTTCTAAATACAAGTTTAAGCATTATTTAGTTTGAAGGACTTTTTGTTGCTGTTATTTACTTACACCTGGAGATGGATTTAAAAACAACTAAATAGATAAAAATGAATGAAATGTATTAGAAAACTTCTATCTACTTCCAATTGTTCTTTCTGTTTAAAATAATGGTTTTATTTCTTTTCCTGCTTCCTAAAGTGTGTACACTAGTTTTTAAAATATATTTTCACTAAAATTTCCTAATCTAAAATGTCCAGCTACTAAAACATAAACAATAAATTCTTAAATCAGTATCATCATAATTATCAATGAATCAGAATGTATTTTTTCTTTGGTTTTTATACCTAATTTGTTTTGTATGAAATTTTACTTTATCACAATTATAAGTCTTAGCCCTATAATCATGGGCGTCCATCTTACTTTTTCATAAGTGGCTTGCCTGGCTAGGCATCCCAACCCCTCCTAATCGCAACCCTGCTATGAATTGATGAAAATACCTTGGTGTACATATTATAAATTCTAAACACTAAACAAATCCTTGCTCGCAGGTTAGTTACAATTGACATTCGTAAATTATTTAACTTTTATTTTGTTACATCACAAACTGCAAAAACATAGGAGGCCCATGGCTCGAGCCCCTCCTTGCCCATATTGATGAACGCTCATGTCTATAATCTATATATATATAAGCCAAATACCACTCACTGACTCATCACGATTTCTCAAAAACTACTCAACGGATTTATCTTCCTCTAGGGCCCTAAGTGCTCGCTAAGAAAGCAATTAAGAAAATTCGAAATTTTAGGGGGGTCAAAGTTACTAAAAATCCCCATAGAAATACATAGTGTAATATACTTATATTTATATATTTTTTTGTTAATATACATTTAACTTTGATTTGTCTACCTGTGCAAAGCCGGATCGGGCAGCTAGTTTTATATAGGCATTAAGACTTATGCTTAAACATTTATGTTAAAAAGTACTACGATGTGTACATCTAAAATTTACAGTGAACTACTAAAAACAACAATGGAAAATTTACTATAAATTATTTATATATTATTACATTTTTAGTGTAGTATTTTCCAAAGTGACAAATGAAATAGGTAATTCTAAAAAAATGTTTACTAAGAAATGGTACTACGATAGATGAGCAATACATTCTTCTTTCACTCTTGTTTAAGATATTTTTATAATAAATTAATACTGTGAAGAAAAAATTAAAACAAACAGAATCTAATAAAAATAGTTATGAATCCATTCAGATAAAAGCAACACATATTTTTATTCAAGAGTTGATTGTATTGTAAATTAAACCCATTTTATTAACCCATTGTTAGCATTCAAATAAGCAATGTACAAAGTGATTTGAAAAGGTATCTAAAGGAATAGGTTACATGTTGCCTGAAATCTATGTAGTGTAACATAATGATGCGTCGATCTGTAATGAATTTGTGTGATTGATATTTAAGGTGCCTTGATTGTAAAACAGATTGATCGCACGATATATAAATGGAGATTGATTTGTAGATGTAGAAAAGAATGCTGTATTTGTAAACAATGTGTTTTGTTTGATTTCTGTAAAAGAATATAAATGTGTTTGCTATTGTTAATATTTGAGTATTTGTTTCTAATTTTTAAGAAAGTTTTTTCTAAAGTTTTAAATTATACTTTTATTAAAGGCAGGCATAGTATTTGACTTACTTATCCACTACAATGACATACAAAATGTATAGTATTACTAAAGGTACATTGTTAACATCATTCAAAATTGTTAGTTCATTTTGCTTATTAAGACTCAATGAGGAATGTATGCCTTATTAACAAAATTGTGTTTTAGCAGTCATTTACCTTTAAACATCTTTAGTATCGGTTTTGAAGCAATCCAGTTTTAAGTTTACCAAGTTTGCTGACTTGTAAATGTATTCCCATTTTCCTTAAATTCATTCAATTGGAGTACCACCACTTTATTGCCAATGGCATTATTGAAATAAATAGAAAACAATCAAATATCGTATTGACAATAAAACTTTACATTTGCTTTAGGGTTTTCTTCTTATAGCCCAGTCGGTATAGGTTACAACTACCAGTAATTTGCAATATAGCTGAATTTTTTTTATAAGTACATTAAAGTATGTAGATTAACATAAAAAAAAGTTTACCAGTCTATCGATTTCCCAAAGTCGAAAAAAAATCGATTATCATTTTTTTTTTCGATTATCCTTAATATTTCGAGCTGGGATGAAGATAGAGGAAAATAAAAAATACCACCGTGTAGGGGAGGTATTTTTCAACAAAAAAGGACATACGTATTTATTTTGTCCGAGCAATGGTTTGTCTGAAAAAAATTCGATAATGCAGGTATGTATTTTGCAGCAGGGGAAATCACTAAAAGGGGACATCTTATTCATATATGAAGCATTGGCTCATTCTAAATTGGCCGAATTTTAATATATCGAATTGAAACTTGACATAGGAGTTAAAATATATATTTTAAACATTTATGCTGAGTCTCAGCTTGTTATCTTGAAAATTACCTGATCTAGGAGTCGATTTTGATTATCGATTTTACTAGAACCGGACTCACGAACTAGTTTCAATCTATTCCAGTTTCGTCAATTTTTGGAATATCAACATCAAATTTGTTTTACAAGTTGAGTACACCAGTATAAATATTCTTAGTAAGTATGAACGATTTTTTTTAATGTTATTTTTAAAAAACGAGGCGCTTGAAAATGGTCTTCTGTTTTACCTATCTCGTTTTAACTATAACACTTTTGGATTCAACGACTCCATTTTCGACATTTTTGAACATATCGATTTAAAAATTGGTACAGAAGTTAAAAACACAATTGTTTTTTGCTACACTTATTTTAAAAACTATATTTAAAAAATTGACTAATCTGCAGCCGATTAACTCAAGCGTTTTGATGAAAAATCTAAGAAGGTCTAAAATTATACTTTTTTAAGTTACTTGTGCTTTGAAAAGTAAATAATAAAAAAGGTTTATACTCCTTGATCTTGTTTGAATCTATATATACCCTATTTAACTTGTAAAAAAACTTTCAGGTTGATATTTTGAAAATTTTCTAAACTGGAGCTGTTTAAAATGAATTGGTGGGTCCGGTACTCCTAAAATTGAGAAACCCATTAACAAGTCAAGTGGCTCTAGATCGGGTAATTTTCAAGATAACAAGCTGAGACTCAGCATAAATGTTTAAAATATATATTTTAACTCCTATGTCAAGTTTCAATTCGATATATTAAAATTCGGCCAATTTAGAATGAGCCAACGCTTCATATATGAATAAGATGTCCCCTTTTAGTGATTTTCCCTGCTGCAAAATACATACCTGCATTATCGAATTTTTTCCAGACAAACCATTGCTCGGACGAAATAAATACATATGTCCTTTTTTGTTGGAAAATACCTCCCCTACACGGTGGTATTTTTTATTTTCCTCTATCTTCATCCCAGCTCGAAATATTAAGGATAATCGGAAAAAAATGATAATCGATTTTTTTTTCGACTTTTTGAAATCGATAGACTGGTAAACTTTTTTGTATGTTAATCTACATACTTTAATGTACTTATAAAAAAAATTCTGCCGTATTGCAAATTACTGGTACTTTTGGTCTAAATTGACCTTTACCGACTGGCCTATTAATCATTTTTATTTTCCTATAGAACTACATCTGAAAATATAAAATGTGTAATCTTTTACCTATTCATAAAACAATGTTTAACTCTTGCAAACATACAACTTTACAGTATCAATCAAGACACATTGCAAGTGTTATTTGTAAATATTTTACTTTTACGTTGATCAACATTTAACATTTAAATTATAAATTAAAATACCCATCACTAAATTCTTTTATGCATTTCCTTGTTTAACTAACTTTTTCTTTTACAATACTATATTTTGAAAATAAAATTTCTTAGTACGCCGAAGTAATAATTATTACTGTAACATTATTATTTTAGCTTTTCCAAAAGTATGTTTAGTTTTTTTACTGTTTCTATTCAGTTAACAATATCGCTTAAATATCTTCTTCAATTACAAAATAGAAAGTTTGTTTAGTGTTAAATTAGTTTTACTAGTGAGTTACCTTCATACAGGAAAATAATCTGTTATAAGAATTAAGATTTTATTTCTTGAGTATACTTTGAATTTGGAATTTAGTGAATATTAATTTAGCTATTGATCAAAGATTTTAACTAAATATGAAATATTATGTGCTTGTCACAAGTAATATTTATTAAATTTTACTTGAGTTGTGTTTATAATGGTTGTTCTGTAGTATTTGCAATATGGTACAATAATAATATTGCTTGGCATTGTGTCTTTCTCCATGCACAGTGTCTTGAAAGATTTATTATGTTGTTAATTTTGAAAAATTAATTATGAATAAACACAAATAAAATATTAAAGGAACATATGCATTTCCAAAAATTGCTATAACATGTTGAAGAGGCTTAACATTACTATAGGCCTACTAACATTCCTCATTGGTTTTAGTTAATTGGTTTTACATATTCAGTAAAATATCCCAAATTAAATTATATAACCATTGTAAACATAACTACTTGTTTGTGAGTTCTTTAAAGTATGTTGTAAATTATATTTATATATAGAGAAAAAAGAAGCAATACATTTTATTGTATATACACTATGTACTATATCACTCTTAATGGTCTAGATTGGGTCTGTTGTTTAGTATAAATTGTTTTTCTGTTCCTCATTTCCCTTTCAAACCCATTCTTCCTAACTGTAAATATCTTCAAGAAATATTTCCATTTTATGTTATTAAAGACATTGCTCATAAAATTAAGGAAATATTGTCAGTGAATTGTTGTGGCATCTATTGATATCACTGAAACAAATATTGCTATGTTGATAATTACAACATAACATGTTATTACAACGTAAGTTATGTTATTAATAACTTTAAATAAATATAAAGTTATTGCTATGTTGATAATTACAAACTACAGTACTTTGTTTTTACATGATCATATGAATACATTGTGACATGTGGAGTAAATTACCTTAACTATCCCCGTTTGTAAGCTGTTTGTTTTCTTTTTGTTTTTTTTTTTAATAAACGCTTTTAAAGGTAAAAACAAAATACGTTTTTATCAGATATATTTTAAAATGAGTTTAGTGGTAATAATTTACTGCTAACCTTAATTTGTTCAAGATTCCACCATAATATGAATTCTGTAATATTTGGTTAAAAATGGAATTTTCTTTTCCTCAACAACAAACATATAACATATATCTAGACCTATATGTATATGTTATATATAATATATTTATATCTTATACATCCTGAATTTAATGTGTCTAATATTTTAATAATTTTCCATTTTTTCTAAGGATGGACCTAAATTAAATTTTAAAATGTCAGTTACAGAATTTCTTATTGCTTTGAACTAATTGGATTGAAATATGCAAGCATTTTGATTTAAAGTATAGAATAGGGTAACAATAGAATCAAACATACATTTTATTTTACCTCCATAAGTTGTTTACAGTTTTAAACAAAAGATAGGTTTCTTGCTCAAGTTATAATGAATATGTCAATATAAGTTTTTCCCCACTTTTATTACCTCTAAATGCACATTCCAATTACCTTTACAAAGTGCATTACCTCACCAAATATAAACTAACATCTGATGTGAGAAAAAGGAGCATTTGTATGTCAAATGTACAGAGAGTTAGTGAATTGCTCAGAAATTATTGTCTACGAGGGCTGTCAGAAATTAACTTAGGTTTTGAAATTAAAAACCAACCAAGTTAAAATTCCACATAAATAATTCCAACAAATCTACATATATAAAAGCCAAATACCACTCACTGACTCATCACGATTTCTTTAAAACTACTCAACGGATTGGAAAGAAATTTGGTATGTATCTTCCTCTAGGGCCCTAAGTGCTCGCTAAGAAAGGTATTAAAAAAATTCTAAATTTTAGGAGGGGTTTGGGGGAGTCAAAGTTACTCAAAATTCCACCAAACAGATTGGAATGAAATTTGATATGTAGCTTCCTCTAGCGCCCTAGGTGCTCGCTAAGAAAAGTTTTTAAAAAATGATAAATTTTAGAAGGGGGTTTGGGGGATCGAAGTTTTTTAAAAAAAAACATCGAATGGATTGTAATGAAATTTGGTATGTAGCTTCCTCTAGGGCCCTAGGTGCTCGCTAAGAAAGAAATTTTAATTTTATGTGGGGTTTGGGGGGGACAAAGTTACTAAAAATCCCCATAAGAAATACATAGTGTAATATATTTATTGATATACCGGTATTTTGTTTTTGTTAATATACATTTAACTTTGATTTGTCTACCCATGCAAAGCCCGATCGGGAAGCTAGTAAAATTATAAACAAAGCAAACAAAATAAAATGTATAACGTAAATAACAAAAAAACTTTTTGTATAAAAGCAGTTTATACAAAATATTAATGAATAATAATAGAATAACAATGAAAATAAACAAGAAACTCAACAAGAAGCTAAATAAACTACGTTAGAAGCATACACTATATTCTACAAGTAGAGAAATCACAATTAGATTGAATGAAGGATGGAATCACAAAGCACTAAATTCATGGTCAATCACATAAAATTCATTATTATGGCAAGATGGCAGTACTGACTTTTAATGAAGCTCAAAATATGTTGCAGTTTACATTATTGACGTAAGATGTCATCAATTATTTGACTTAATTTGATTATGTAAAAAGTAAAAGACGTCATATGACGAATGTACTCATTAGGGAACAGGCGTCATATGATGCCAGTACTACTTTGGGACTTGTGCGTAGCCAAGCTGTACTCTTCTACAGGTTAATTAAAACACAATCGGTAATTCAATAATATTTTGTTATTATTAATAACACCTACCTATTAAAAATAAAATATATATATGACACCTCCCCCACCCTAAAATTTATTTTGGAAACTGTACAACGGTATGTCTGTTTCAATTTATTTAAATACTACAGTCAGAAATACGTAACAATTCAACTAATATACTGAAGTAGTGTTTTGTGAGGGACATATTATAATTAATTGTTTTGTTATTACGGAAATATTTAAAAGAATTTCTAATATAATAATGAATACACACAACATTTCACTGACAATTACTTGTTAAAATACCTTGTGTGCATTGTTTTCATTTATATACTACAACTTATTGTTAATTTTTAAAACCCCATAGAAATTTTAATGAACTACAATTTAGTTCTTGATAGTATAAAACAAACAAAAACAATATTTGTTAATGTGCTTATTCAATAGCATACACAGTTTTAGAATCAATTATGACTAACATAAAAAATAATTGTTTACATATTTTATTGTGTACATTCCAGAATTATACGTATAGACATTTTATAATTTAAAAAAATATGTTTAGTAAATAAACAAAACTAAATTTTGTTTGTACACCCAATGGTGATTACATTGAAAATTTATATTTTTTAAATACTTTATTCATACTCAAGATATACAAGTGAAAAAGTCCATTGGAAACAGTTTAGCTAAAACTCACTTTTTAACAGTTCTACTTATTTTAAATATCCTTTTTTTCTTATTAGTCTTCTTCCTTTATTTCTTCTTACATGATGCATACAAAATATTGTTTAGCATAACAGATATGTAAAATAATGTTTATAATATTTTACATTTTCAAATTTGTATTTAATGTACGTTTTGTTTGTGTTATACAAACATGAAACTAAAAACTACATATTTCAAAGTTTTATAAATTCACAATAAAATAATTCAGTAGGGTTAACCCAATTTTCATAAATTAAAGACATGATGATCTAACCTAATCAGCATTGATTCTAAAACTCAGTTTGCTATGTTTTCCGTGTGATACACTTTCAAATAGTTATTGTGTACAAAAATTGTTTAGAGTTAATCAATATAGTTAGACATTTGTATATTAAAAAGATAGTAATATAAGATTTGCTGATACCTCAATACTAGAATAAATAAAGTTATGTTAAAATAGCATTATAACTGTCTTGTTCCATTGTTATTTATTCTAAAACTATTCTCATCAATTAACCTTTTAGTTAAAAACAATAAAATTATTTTCTTTCTTGTAAATTATGAGCAAATACTGGTGGTTAGTTTACATAGCATTTTAGTTGGCTTAAAGGTCTTACTCTACAATTCAAAGGTTATCTATGCCCATTCATAAGCCTAGTCACTACATAAGAACAGTTGCAGTAGAATTGTCAACTGATGTACTTTTCAAAGCTTTTATTGTTTTGCATTGCTTTTATTAACAATGTTTCTGGAACCAACTTCGTGGGTGCACATAAACATCCAAACAAACTACATAGCCTTGTAGTACAAACTACGTAGCCTTGTAGTACAAACACAAAAACCACTTACCTTGATGATTGCTAAGCAAGAGAGGAATTCAATCGTACTTTAATCCTCTAGCTTTGTAAAATTTTAGGTAGATTGGATACAATTTAAAAAAACTTATTTTGATCTTGTTTTTAGGGATCAGTATATTAATTTGAAGAATTTAGTACATTACGTGAATCGAAGCTGTATTAACCCTTCAACGTGTTTTACCGTAAGTGATACGCAGAGATTTCCTTCCCATCGGCGAGTTTTGACGTATAGCGTACGCTCAGGAACGTTCCATCAGATTCTTCCATCTAGCAGCTAAACTCGAAACTACCTAGAAGCGATCGATATTGCAGTATGTTGTAGACTAAATTTCTGATTTAACAACATACGATACTTCTGTTCCCTTTGGTGACAAAATGATTTCACCAGTGCAACAGCTATTTTACCAGACAAGTTTTTGATATTGTTGGCATTTTGTTTATACATAACCAAAGTATTTAAACTTTTAGCAATTTGTTGAAAAAATATGGCGTGACTTGAAAAAACTATCGATCCCTATTTATTCAAACTATTGCTAAAGTTTGTATTACTCTGGTTATACAGTGTGATTGAAAAGTCCCGGAACGGTATAATATATTTTTTACCATTATAGATAAAGTAATGAGACTTGGTATAT
>JAGFPH010000674.1:102027-114587 GCA_018207615.1 Philaenus spumarius | reverse complement strand
TTTTTTTTTTCTGACCACTCCATAACTCACAAAGCAATCAACAATCAGTGCGCACGAAAAACTACAAACCTCTCTAACACACGTAAAAATCTGATCTGCGAACACACAAAGGGTTCGTTGAAAAAACCGACAGGATATGGATCATGATTCGCCGTCCGCGCGCGGTTCTTGAGCAGCTCCAACACCCCGTACTACTTAGAGAACTCGTTGCGCATGTTCCGCACAGCACACAAGTGTATACGCACCGTTATACACACCACTCTTCTTACCTCACCATCCACAGAAAACAAAATAAAAACTATTATTCTTTAGTGTACTATTTCAGTGAAAATAGATGTAATTTAAAACAAGCACTTTGTTTTTTAAGTGCTAAGTTTAAGTTAGTTTTTTTTTCATCTTAGATGTGATAACAAAATTAATTTGAGGTTAGATTAATAAGTACAGGACCACTTTCAGGGTTTAGATTCCCAAAGTCTAATTAACTGAACTTACACTACAACAGTCTCGCTAATAATAAAACAAAAGTTTTGTACCTTACCAGAACAAAGGAGGCTCACTTGAACATAAAACTAAAATTATTGTCACAAATAACATTTTAAGAAGAAAATAAAAATCTTAAATTTTAGAATCATTTTATTTGGTAAGTTACAGTAGGTGAAAACTATTTTTTGAAATGATATTAATTGTTTTTAGTTAGCTGGTACCAGCTGCTTCGTCATGCAACATGAAATTCATTATGTTCATCATTGTGTTTAACTGCAAATTGTAAAATCTAAAGATAGATGTAAATAGTTTCAAATTTTAATAAAATCAATTGGTCTATTATGATCTTTGTGGGAAAAAAATATTTAGGTATGTTTTCATCTCTTCTATAAAAACAAATTTTCTAAAAAAAGTTTTAATTCATTCTTTTTGAAACACGATTTTTGATCAAGTTTGAAAGTTCTATTACTTTTTCTTAAAACCTAAAAAATGTTTGCTCATAGGATAAATTGTAAATGGTTTCATCTAGATTAAGATGGTTTTTGTTTCAAATTGATATCTTAATAAATAAAATAGTTATTTAACTTATTGTCATCTTTTGGACAAAAATCACAGTTCTTTCTAACAAAACTAATGCTAGATGCCAAAGCATTAATAAGAAAAACAGAAAATTTAAAATTAAATGTCAGCAACAACCATTGGTTGATTCGATATGGATTGACCCTTATTTATAAGGCTAACTACATAATTTTTACCCCTTAAATGCAAATAACCTAAATGCGAGTGGTTTACTTTTTCTATGTATCACTTAAGAAATAAATGGATGAAATTTGAGCTCTCTAGCTTTAAAGGGAGAATAACAATTAATATATTTTATTTTAAGGATAATGCCCCATTTCATCCTCGAACAAAAATATTCAAAAGACGAGTGTTTTATTATTTCTATGTATCATTTAAGAAACAAATTTCCAAAGTTTTAGGTATCTAATCTTATGCAAAGTAGGTGAATTTAGAGTTTTTGATAAGGTTTGTTGTCCCATTTTCACCTTTTAAAGGCAAGTAATTGAAATATTGTTTTTGTCATTGAAAAAATGATGTCCTTGATCCGTCAAACCGTTTGGATGTGCATAACTAACTAAAATACACACACCATTACATACAAGCTCAGCTGAGCATCGGTAAACACAATTTTATGAAATTATAAATCAACTAATTATGCAAAAGAGATTTATTTTCAGGCCCTATAATTTTTTCTAGTATTACTCGAATAGTAGTGTGAAAAAAAACAAATCCGCAAAAGTTTAAAAAAAAAGTTATAATAGTTAAAATTCACATGTTTTTATTTACTTTTTCATGTTAAACATGAATTTACAAAGAGAAATTATTCTGTGACTACGCATTCTCTAATTATAACTAGGTTATCATTCAAAGTCACATAATTTCAAATAATTTAAAAATGTAGTAGCACCAAGAAAAAAATTAAATTTGATCGACTTTATTTTCATGCAATTTTTTCTTGCAGATGTATTAGCGCTAAGCATGAGGCATATCAAACATAGTTAATAAGTTATGAATAATTTTTTTTAAATCTATATATATAAAAATGAATTGCTGTTCGTTAGTCTCGCTAAAACTCGAGAACGGCTGGACCGATTTGGCTATTTTTGGTCTTAAAATGTTTGTAGTAGTTCATAGAAGGTTTATACGTAAAGAAAAGTTTCCCAAAAAAGTTTCTAATTTGGAAGAAACTGAACAGCATTTATTGTATGAACTCAAAACCATAGCTCACAAAAACAGCTGTTAGTATAAAAAGCTTGTTTGTTATAAATGTAAAAAATCTAATTTATCGTATTTATTTATTGGAGACAATCGCTTCAACTTCATTTGTTTAAATGCACATCAATTTTGAAATAAACATTAACAATACACAACACATAAACACATTAATTACATCTAAAACACATAGCAAAGTTACTATTTGTTTTAAATAACTATTATGAATCACACACATTTTCACTCATTAGAAACAGGCCATAATTATTCTTTCACACACAGCACCATGCAAATATTACCTAAATGTTCCAAAAGGCCAATTATGAATGTCTTAGAGGAACTCTAGATTTATAAACAGACTAATTCCGAATCGTCTACACTATTAAATAAAAAAATCCACTTCCAATCAAATACCATAATCAACAGTATTCTTAGAATAAATAACTACTAATGAGCTTGACTTGTGAGAAAGTAACTTAGATAAAATAAAACCTGAACACAAAATCTCACAACAAATATGTTTACTAACCTCAAACGCGTTTCAACGACAATGTCGCCATCCTCAGTGATGCACGGGCTACAGTAACCAAACTATAACTTTGAGTTATAGTTTGGTTACTGTAGCCCGTGCATCACTGAGGATGGCGACATTGTCGTTGAAACGCGTTTGAGGTTAGTAAACATATTTGTTGTGAGATTTTGTGTTCAGGTTTTATTTTATCTAAGTATTCTTAGATTAAAGACTCTTCAAGAAGAAGACACTCAGTCATTCAATAACGACCAGGTAATCAGACAACATTTTTGAAAGCCCAACCCTATTGTTTGTTTAAGAGACAGCACCCGACCGTAATTAGAAAGAATTCTTAGAATTCAACCTGAATCCCAGGCGAGCTACACATAAACTTTATAAATACACATTAGCCTTCCAAAACTTTCTGTTTTTAGCCCACCTGACTCTTGTTACACAGAATTTGGATAACCTATTGCTAAACTTTTCTCCTATCAACATTGTTATTAGGAAATCTAAATTTCGTTTAATGGAGGCAGTTATACATACATTATTTCTTAAATGTCAAGGTGTTCAGAAAACATTTGTTAATCAGAAGTTCAACTGTTAACTATAAGCAAATCTGGTTATTAGAATTACCAATTGTAATGAGCAAATACTGTTTAATTTCACTAGTTGTGAGACTACGTCCAATTATTTGATGTAAATAAATCATATTTAAATAACACAATAATGCATATAATTTACAAAGTAATATATGGAACTGTATTGAACAGATTTTTTTTTAAATCCGCACTAAATATTGTTTTTTTTTGTTTATATTTTTAGAAATAAAACTTAATAATTGATTTCGAGATTAGGTTTAGACCAGGGCACGCGGATTGGTGCAAGGGCCTCCCCAAGTTGAAATACCCTTACCTTGAGTGCCGATATTGGAAGGCCAAGCCTTGCCTAAAGTTATAAAAGCAGTTTCCTTCAGTTTTAAATGATCTTCTCTCCTTTTACTTGTTTCTTGGCGATCTTCATTATCTTCCAAATCCATTTCCTATAAAATAAAATAAATTATCACTGTTTAATTATTGCAGTTCTCTTTAATTTACTGCAATCATTTGCTTTTTAGTATAATACAGAAAAAAACAGTTTCAGCCCAATGACAATTTTAATCAGAAAAACTAACCTGCAAAAAAATTGGAACAAAATTGGAGAAAATACCAAATCTATCTAACTGATTGGATTTCAAGCTATGATAACCAAGCCTATACAAGAAGGTCTGTGCATACGCAGGTGCTGCACGTGCATCTTCTAGTATCCTTGACTCTGAAGGCACGGCCGGCTTCCATGATTCCCGCCTTTCAGTTTAGTGGGTTAAAGTACAAAAAAGGAACCAAATAAACACTTACACTGTACGTTAAGATGCCTAGAAATATTTGCGCTGTTTATGGCTGCAATAATAATTAATACAAATTGAAAGATTCCAAGATCAAATGCTGTTCATTCTCTAAAGATGAAAGTTTAGTGAAAAAATGGGAATTGGTATGCAGAAGTTACGACAAAACTATTATTAAAACTGGTGAGTAAGCATTGTGTCGTAACACAGCTTCATATGAATTTAAACTAATCTATTCAGTTTGTCTTAACCCTTTGAGTAACAGGGCGACGATCTATAGTCAATTGAAAAGTATGCGTAAAATCCCATGGCGACGATGTATCGTCGCCTGAGTGTTACACTAAAAATCCCAAGCACCGATCTATCATCACCAAGATTATTTCAGTCTTATAATTATGTAAATAACTTTTTACATATAACTTGGACATTTTTGGGTATACAACAATATAATCTATTAGTGTAAGCCTTAATTTAATCATTATAAGTGCTTATTGACATTTTTAAAACGATTATAAGATGTAATCTAACTGCGCAGTTTAGTTGGCATTTGTTTATGTTTTCTTTTTTAACATTTAATTTTTGATTTTTTCATGTTCTTTAGTGCACCTAAAGAAATGTAAATAAATAAATGCATATACATAAATGTATATTTTGAGTTATTTAGTGATCTAGTTGTGAGTGTTCAAGAATAATAATAATGAAATTTCCTGCTACTTGTAATATATTGGTAGGATGTTCGTAAACATACCAAGATTGTTTACCACATTTTTTAGTGAGGTTAAAGTTTGTTGTTTAGATTGTGTGTTTTCAAATTACATTTTAGTTATTTACTGATACAGTTTTTGGTTTTAATATTATTAATTATATTTTAATTTTATTATTATAAAAACATTCGCTAATAAAATGAACACACTTTTCTAAGAATGTTTAGTTAGGTTAGGCCTATGTTAATTTTTACTTATTCATTTTTCGACATAAAACCAGATATTATTTTCTAATAAAACGATTTGAAATTTTGTTCACATATGGATAATAGTATAAGGATTAAATTTTTTATGTTTCCTACTGTTAAAAATATTCTAGTTTTTCTTTCAAAAATATTACAATCACACTTTTTTAAATTTTACAAAAACAAACACACAATTTACCACATACAAATGTTTTTAGAAATATAATTGAAACATACAAATTAGTAGATTTTATACCACAAACATTTTGATACCACAAACATTAAAACAGCTTCAATACAAGGCAACTTGATTTGTTACCAAACCTCTACCGTAACACATTTTTTGGTCTGGGATTTTTCAGCATATTTTCCAATAAACTGCATATGACATTTTTTTCCGACCAACCATATTTTTGGCCTGGGACCCAAAGGGTTAAACATGATATCAATATGTACTACAATATATATACCTATATATGACTTGTATTATGTTTCGCCAAAGTTCTTATTGTTGAATCAATATTACGTGTTTTAGTTAAAACTGTAAATAACGGTTTCTATGGTCTAATTACCTTTCTTTTACGGTTAAACCCTAAAAACACTCAAGCCCCAACCATAAGTTCGGTGAATAAAACGACACAAATAAACTGAAACAAATTTATTAATATAGTTCTTCTAGTTCCCTGATGTACATTTCCATAATCGGAGGGTTCTAAATCTAAACTAAAGCTAACAAGAATGAAACTATAAACTAAACAGACCAATTCTCCCCCCTTTCCCTATGGTGGATCAACCAATCATAAGTGACCACGCCAAGGACTTGTTTCAAAAAGCCGGTAGAAGCGGCTAACGGTACTTGTCCCTGTCCTTGGGAATGGCCCAAGGTTGAGAAATGAAACATGTTACACCGATTACATAAAACTTCTTAAACTACCGGAAAACAGTATACAATATATCCTACAGCTTATTAAAATAAAGAATAATACATATATTCAACGGATAAAATTTGAAAATAATATAAAATAATAAACTAATCCATAAATTAAGATAATACATATCTTCAACGGATAAAATTAGAAAATTATATAAAACAAACTAAAAATAAATAAGCAAAAAGACTTACATAAGAATATATAAATACAATAGAAACAACAAAATACTACGGCTGATTAATGGCAAAGTTTTACCTAGGTTTCAACAAAGAGAACAAACATAAATTAGGAATAGGACCTTTATCTGAGTTGAGAAGTAATTCGCTATCGGTTTTAGCAATGAACATACTTTCGTAGCTGTTTAACAATTTATTGGAGGTCACGCTCTTCACCAGTTTAACATTTTGTATTCCCAATTCATGGTTCGTTTGAAGGATGTGCTCGGCTACACTAGATTTCTCAGGCATATCGTATTTTATATGAGCTACTAGGGGAGACCCCTGCGTGCTCCGCACGCCAACCCCCTAGCCCTTCTAAAAACATATGTTATGTTTTATTTATAATAAAGGTGTAGGATTAATAAATAGCCTCAAAACTAAGATGGTAAATAATGTTAAATGTTCAAATCAAATTATTTCTTATATTTTTTAACAGCAGTTATAATAATGGTGAAAAGAACCAGCAAGGCTCAGGTGTACACTTTAAAACCATAACCTAAAAGCTAGAAATACAAAAATAATTGCTTCAAACTTTTAAATCAGCTGTTAATGGAAATATTGGAGCAAACAGCTATATTATGTTATTTTATTCAATTGGTTGCTATGGTAATAAATATAAATACATGTGTTGGTTTATCATTCTAGGCCTAGCCTAAGCATTATTTCTGACTAAATTTACAAATATTGAAATAAATAAAGGTTTTTATCGAAATGAATTATAGCCTATGTCATTGTTCACAAAAACCTATCTTAAAAGATAGAAATCCAAATATTATATAATAGTTGTTTGAAGTTTGAAATCAACTAATAATGGAAATATTATAGGAAAAAGTTGACAACAGCTGTTATTATTATAGTCCATAAACATATGTAATGGCGCTTGCATTTTTGTTAAATATTGAGCCTTTTTTTTGTAGTTTTTGTGTTTATTAGATGCTACAGTTTTTCAAAAAGTATATAAAAACACTTGTGGATTCGAATGGAATATTGTGTTAAAATTTCAAAGCAATTATTGGTGAAGAACTTTCTGAGATTATCGATTTTCAACAAACGCACATTTACATTTTTATTTATATAGATATGTTCTTTAAATCTAGTACAAATTTTTCTCCTTGTTTGGCCTAGATAAACCTTGTTACATTCATTACAACTAACTTCATAAATACCGGACTTCTCCAACTTCAGAATTTTATTGTTAGGATTGCCTAGTAAACTAAAATTAACAAAATTAAAGATATAGCGGTGTTTAACGGGTTTGAGTCTAAAGTTGTTGACAATATCCTTAGGAAACAGAGACTAAAGCATGACCGATTAAATACTACGACTCTCCAACCGGTCAAGAGTAAAGTTAGATTTTGCAGTTTACCTTATGATTCAGCCCTCACCAATGGTTTGGGACCTATCTTTAAAAATGTTTACATCAAGATTGCTTACAAAAGTCAAAACAACCTTAACCATTTACTATGCAAACTTGACTTCGATATCATTTATGGAAGCAGCTGTGCATGAAAAAATGTAACAGATTGTATTCAAACTACTGTGTCTTCCTCGAAATGAAAACAATAGTGAAGATGATGAAGAACAATTTGGTTTGAAACCTACTGAAAATATTGCTTATATCAGTGATAATCATGGTTTAGGCCGAATAACTTTATAAAGTTATTAAAGTCATAAATATAAGGATACATTTAAACACCTAGGTGTTGAATCCAAATCTACGCCAGAAAACAACTGGATAGCAACTGCAGTGAGTAGGGGAAAACTTAAAATCCTACTACCTAGTTCTTCAAAGTTGCATCCACCATGGAAAACATTTTTTCTAACTTTGCATGGCGAATACATAAAAAAGGAAAATTCATTATTACTAAAGAGGATGAAGATTTAAGAAATTAGATGGCATTAGATCAACAAATATTTCCAGAAGAAGTTATTATGTCTTTAATAAAAGTAATGACTTACATGAGAATTAAGGGAATAAATAAAACAACTGTGGGACAATAATATAAGATAAATTTAAAAGTCTAAATAAATAGTTAACATGTAGGCTACATTTTTTTTATATCAGACAGTATTATTTGTTCATTGTAAAGTCCAAATAATAGAACCGCATTTTTACTTATTTTGTAAAAATATTTTTTACATAAATGCAATTGTTAATTTTAAATGTAAATAGTATTGGAACTGAATAAAAAACTGGGAGAAAATAATGTAAGAAAACAGGTGTTGGAATAAATTGAAAAAGTTTAAATAAATGAATAGTTAACATGAATATATTTTTATATCAAGCAGTATTATTTGTTCATTGTAACTTCTAACGTGCAATGATTGATTTTAAAATGTAAATAATATAGTATTTTTGTCATCCTACCTTTAAAATACAATTATATTCCTAATCAGTAATTATGTAAAATAATACAAAATGAGATAAAAAGACGCCCGAAAGAACGAAAGTGCGTTTAATGCACTGGCTGTATTACATAATTATAAATCATTTGCTTTGACATTTTAATACCTCCTTCAATTGTTTCACAAATACAATTTTAATCAAAACTTTAAAATATAATAAAAACCAGTTTAATTGTACAGAACTTCTAAGATTGAAAAAATATAACTTCATGCAAACTAAACATTTATCAAACAATAATAACATTTTGACAGAGGTGAAAAATGCTTATAGGACTAATCATGCGTAAAAGGAGGAAGGTTTCATCATTACTGCCACTGCTGGTTCGGCAACTATCTTTACTACCTCTTAGATCTTTATGTATATTTAAAGTTATGAACATTTTTTATTAGAACTTTGACGTTTTTCAGATCTGCAGTACAAAACTGACTATTTATTTAGACATAGCAACAAAGTTTTCATACGCAGAGCAAAATTTGCTATCTATTCAAAATTTTACCTTTAATTGTGCCTAGAATTTATAAACAACTTAAAGAAAATATTAAAGCCTGCATACCTAAACAAATAATAATTCTTTTAAACGCTGGCTTTTGCACATGGATGGTGTTGTAGGTCTGCTAGTCGTTGTGTTATAGGATAGAATACACTATTATTATTATTGTTATTATTTTTGGATGTATGGAAACGAGTGTAAGAGATGTGATAAGGTTATGGAAGTTTTTACTGTTATATAGTGTGATGACTTTTATTTTAATATGTTAAACTTGTACCTAGGTAGCTAGGTCTGTGTATATATGGGTTATGGGTATGAGAGAGAGTGTGCATTTTTTTTACTCACATGTTTCGAAATGTACAAACTAAAAAAGTTCTTTTACTTGTCATTTATTGTTGTTTTGTTTATCTAAATAATAAGAATTTAGAAATATGATTTTTATTTTTTCATTTTTGTGTCGTTAGTCTAAGTATTATAATTTCAAGAAGTATTTTTTGTACTTACTTGTTGTTAAAGTGTGCTAGTACCTACATTTTTCTTATTCTGTCAAAATCTTGTATGCTTGAATTTTTTGTATGTTAATGACAGGAATGAAAAAATGTTAAATTGAAAGAAAACATATGTTAATAAATAATAAGGCAATGTTTTCTGCCTAATATTCTAACTAATAAAATTCATATTTCAGGCAGTACACATTACAAGAAGATATTAAACAATGGGTTCACAGTGTTGCGTGTATTATTACCATGAGAAAGCCACATACTAAAAACTTATAAAATACTAAAATGTATTAAATAAATCTTAAATCTTACCTTTGAAAGTATCTCCTGGACTAGATCATAAACTTGTTTAAATCTATCACAATCCAATGCTTCTAAAATTTCTCCCAATGCTGACAAAGCTTTTGATTTGTAAGAGACTTTTTCTTTGCTACATTCCTTCAATACTGCGTCTACAATTGATTGTCCATTTTCAGTTCCTTTTAGAGACCTATTTTTTTGTAAATAATTACAAGTAGATATAAGAAAATACAAAATTTTAAACAATTATAATTTGTTTTTTAAGTCCCTTAACTTATTAACTAGGTAGGCAATGTTTAAATGCAGTTAAAATTATAATTTAAGGAAAATTTATAAAAGATAAAAGTAGGATAATTAAATCCTGGCACATATAGACCACTGAGTTACAAATAATTGATAAAATAATGATACATTATAATGATAAATAGTTTAGATATCAAAGAATTGGTTGATTTATATCCTATAAGAAAAAAACCCCTAAATAAATTTGCAAGCAATTAAATACAGTAGAGCGTCGAAAATCCGAACTAATTGGGACCAAAGGGGGTTCGGATTATCAATTTGTTCGGATTTTTCAAAACAACCCAGAAAATCGATTAAAGTGGTTAAACAGTACAAGCAGTAATGTAATTGCAATTCAGTATGTAAGACTACTGACATATTATAATTTAGAAGAACCTGCACTTACACAGTAGGGCCAACATGTTTACACTTGTAACTCTCAATTACAGTACGTACATAATTAAAAGTTCACTTGTACATTATAGTTAACACAAACGAAAAATAAAAAAAATACTGTACAGTACACTTCTGTATGTACAACACACTGTTATAATGATTACACAAAGATAAATGAATGAACTTCCTGCTAGCGCTAAAGCAGCTTAGCTCGTGACAGTGAAAATACTGACAGCCAGTCTGTTGTGAGAGCAGGCATTAAGAAGTGTTTAAAAAGAGATAATAATGACAAACTGCAATGAAGATTTTTGTGAAATTTTTAACGACACAATAATTGGATTTTGTGAAAACGAAAATGAAATTTTTGCAGGGGCTGACTTAGAACGCGTTCAGATTTTTGACGTTTCGGATTATTGACGTTCGGATTATCGACGCTCTACTGTAGATCAATAAACATTGTTGGAAAAATGTTAAAAATGTCTCCCCTCATAAAAATAAGTTTTAATAAATTGTCTGGTTATTTTAATAATATCCAACTCATACTTGATTAAAAAATTTCCAAAAAGAAGCAAATTAGAAAAAAACAACACTATTTACTATTTTTCATAAGTGTATCACAAAACATAAAAGTGTTCTGAGGTTTAAGATCGTTTTTGAACAGATTGATTAACTTTTTGCTTTCTTTATACTACAAGGACTACAAGAAAAAACTAAAATGTCTTATTTGAAATAGCATTCATATTTTTGCTCTAACTTCTCTTGCATTATTATTACTATAAACTACAAAATACCTTTGTTCTTATACATGGCTAAAAGAATTAGAAACAAAACATCATTATACAGCCAGTTTTTACAAATTAAATGTTTGAAATACTCAGAGGAAACCAAGACAAACATTTTTAAACTTTACAGACCAAAACAAAGTAATATATAGTAATTTCTAATTATATTATTTAATTAACTTGCTTTGAAATTTTACAGAGCGTTGCTAAAGCAGTGAGGATATGCTCTTTTCCATCCCAGGTACGTCCGGCAAGCCCAGTAACTAAAAGCGATACTAAATAATCTGTCCTTTCCTGCTCTAGAGATGAACCAAGTTTGTTTGCCACAGTCTCGATGGACCGGGCTGCCTAAAACAAGTACAGTACAATTTTACACAAGATTTAAGTCCAACATGTTACAAGATATGTTCACTAATATTTTGTATTATCACATATAGATAAGACATAGAATATAGTTAAGGCAATGAATAAAAAATAAAACATCCATTCTAGTCAAACTTATTTGTAGTAACATTTACTCTCACATGAAAAGTTAAAAATGTTTGGTAACAATAGTTATGGATAATACAACCTGGAGATAAAGAAATTATATAGGCTTTCTATATTATTCAAGGAGCAAGAAACATTTTTTACAATATACTAAACAATTTTTTTTCTATCAAAACCATTTTTAAAATTTTTTAAATGTTAAAGTTGTTATTTATCGGATGCCACAAACAAAATACCCACAGCAGAAATAAATCATAACTTTTTTCATTTAGCACTTGACCCAGGATAAACAAAGGAAAAGATAATATGCACCTGCGCTTTAACATGCCATGAAGGTGATTGTAAGACTGTAGACAACAAATTGCAGATCTCATCTATGTGACGAACTAAAGCAGTTTCTGTACCAGGTGCCAACTCGTGCCATACATCTTGCCAAAGTTCCCAGTTAGATACACTTGCAGGATCTAAATTAAAACCCATATATTATATATATTAGTCAAAGCTTGAATCACTATACAGCGTTACAACAGTTCTTTCTTAATTACTAATTAATTTACCTTGTTTGTGAGGTGATACTGCCGAACAATCCTTAATGTTTATGAAAAGTAGTCTATTATTATGACGCGTTTCGACTATCATTCAGTCATTTTCAAATATACATAAA
>JAGFPH010000674.1:84469-101627 GCA_018207615.1 Philaenus spumarius | reverse complement strand
TATTTGAAAATGACTGAATGATAGTCGAAACGCGTCATATGAAGTAGTAATAGACTACTTTTCATAAACATTAAGGATTGTTCGGCAGTATCACCTCACAAACAAGGTAAATTAATTAGTAATTAATTAATAACAATCCAGTTGGGCTATAAGCATAATAAAATGGAGTTCTTTCTTCTTAAATTACAGTATTTTTAATGTCTACATACTATTTAATTACTTCTGAACAGAAGACAATAAAAAGATTTAAAACACACTAGGAATAAATATAGCTTTTACAACGATAGTAGTGTTATAAGAAAATAGATTTTAGGTGGATAAAAATATTCCTTAAAGTTTTCAAAGTTTTAAAGTTTTGGAAGGGTTTTTAATTACCTTAAATTCTTAAACGGTCTGATAGCAAGAAACTACATAAATACAACACATTTAACTCTGACTACCAGAGCAATTTTGTAACCTAATAACAAAATCATGATGGCAATACAAAATTTAATGCATATTGCAGATAAGGCTTTAACTTTAATATATTTCTTAAAATAAATTTTTTCGTAGAAGCTACAGGAATAATATACAGTAGGCTACGGATCTTAGTATTAAGGAGTATAAAAAAGAGAGGCCAGATGTTTCAACTTTTTTTGTTATAGTTGATAATACTTTACTATAATGCTTAGTGGCAAGAGTTATAATTGGGTTATTGAATTTGAACTACACTTAAGATGGCGACATTATCATTGAAACACTTTTGAGTTAATAAACATTTATGAAAATTTGTATAAAGTTTTATTCTACCGGGTATAATATTATTTCATAAGTCAAGCTCAATATTTATATATTGCAATATTGTTTGAACTAAATTATTTCCTGGTGATCTTTTTATTATATCATCTATATAAAACCCAAACCAAACCATAAATCTAAATGTGTTCACACTTAAAATTATTATCATGGATACTTACCTTCTTTAACTTTGGCAGTATGCATAGCAAAAAATACTAGAGGCAAAGTAAGTTCTGAACGACTTTTCATCATCTCTTGGTTATGCCTAGCCATAGCCTGCAATGTATGACCAATTGCAGTGCGAACGGATTCATCTGCCAATAAATAAAACATTGTTATTTTTGATTAATTAGGAGCAGAAGATGTTTTCACATTCAAAACCAAATTTATTAAAAAAAATACAATTTTAGAATTTAAAGAATATAATAACACATTATCTTAAATACTGTTATTTTAGTTATGATTAAAATTGATTTACAGAATAAACAAAAATGTTTACATCAATTGGAAATTATTTATTAATAGATCTACAAATAATATATAAAGTAGTCATTGCACCTGATCACAATGAAGTAAACATAAACATATAAAGGCAATGCATAGATAGTAATGTACTTTAAAGACTAATTTAATAAAAAATAACTCAAAATAAATAAGATACACAAAATTATCTTAATTATCATTTAATATTTACAGTTGAATCATAAAAATTCATAATTGAAAAGAAGTAATTTAATACAATAAGAATTTCTATATGGTCTCATTTATAACCACAAAACTTCATAAAAATTTAAACTCTTATTAAATCAGTTATCACTAAACTAATGAAATATGAATGTAATTTTTAAATGTACACTACAACTGTCTTTGGATCCTAACCAATCATATAAATTATTTCTCTAAGGTGTTTTTGTGGCAACGCCATATCTCCCTTAATTTTTCATCAAAATTAATGATTCAAATATCACTTTAAAGCTTATGATGGAACATTCTCTAATGGTAATTTGACAATAATTAATTAATAATTACTTATTTTCTGATTAAAATCTTAGGTTCTTAATCTATTTTCTATATAAAATATAATTACAAAATGTCTGGAGTTTATTTGAAATTGAGATTAACATAAAATACAATAAATGTTTAACTTTAGCTTTGGGTAGAAATGATAAAGTTTATTGAATAAAATTTGTATAGACTCAAGTTAAAATGACAAATTGAGTTAGGTTAGGCCCAAAACAACATGTATATATATTTCTTCAATAATCAGATTGTAGTTATTATTTACAAACAAGAATAAAAGAAAAATTATCAGTTCATAATTACATTAACTGTTCTTGGATTATCCAAAACATAAATATGAAGCCACTGTTATAACTATTACTTTTCTTACTTACAGAAACAATGATATGTCCCTTAACCCTCACAGTACCAGACTGCACAAAGTGACGTTCTCTCAGGCGCAAGATGCAGCCATTTCGAACATATGCGAGAATTTGCATATTCCGTTATTTAATACACTTAAAATTATCCAATCGTAATAAACCGTTGAAAAGGCAATCAATTAAAATTTAATTTTTGTATTTAAAACTTTTTCGTAAAACGTATATTTACATACCTAATCATCTTTTAAAATATGCAGATCAGGTTACAGCTATTTCAACGCGTGAATTAGCATACAATTGTACTGCTATTTCCCACTTCTTCAACGTTCAAGCTCACCTACAGAAGTATTTCTATCGAGATTATAAAGCTACCATTAGATTCGTCAAGATTTTGTTTTTCTAATAGTGCGTTCCAATCAGATGTCACTATTTTACACGATTTATGCCGACGATTTCTGTAAACAATGCGATTGGACAGTTTTCAACCAATGAAACAGCCCATTTGTCAACCGAGATAACACCTACTATATCATATGTTTTGACTGATTTCTTTTCACCATTTTGTAGAGAATAGTTTGATCTTTCTAACGGTGGGAAATAACTAGAAAAAACCAGTATTTTGTTCGTCTAGACAGCAGTGGAATGTACATATCTGGTGAGACCGTATAGCATGTCGCGTTCCCACGTTATTCAAATGTGCCGTGCTATCTCGCCGGCGAAGTTCCATTAGATTAATGTCATTTTGTTATTCAAATACAGATAAATCAAACACTTTTGTGAACTAAGAAAAGACAAGTACACGATTCTTTTCTTTGATTTATCCTCTACACTTTGTTATAATAATATTTCATTTCTGGGCAAAGCATATATTAGTAAATTACGTTTCAAACTATGCCTAGTTTTGTTAGCAGTTGTGTATTTGGAACATAAAAACTGGTTTTTACATAGTAAGAAATTTGAAAATGATAAATGTTTTTATACAGTTCTATTTAGAACTAAATTACGAAACTTTTTTACGCTTACGAAAAAATTACAAAAAATGTTTACTACTTATTATGTAGGCCTAAATTTGAACTTTTTCTTGTCGTTACTGAAAATTTTTTGTTTCTTGAGCTAATAACTTTTACAATTTTACATCAATAAATTTTTTAATTGCATATGTGAGTTCTTTGAACTAGGGATTGGTCGGTTCTCGGTTCTAGAGTCAAATCGGTTCTTGGTTCTATTTATTATTCAAGAAATTTAACAAGAATTTAAGAGTAAAGTATAAGATTTAATTTGAATACTGAAATGATTAAATATGTTATGTACAGATAATTAAATAAAAGTATTCAGCTAAGTTAAATTACAGACAAAAAGCCCATCACTCTCAACATCTATTATAAAATATTGCCACACTTTCGATGCCATTGCTGAAAAGACTAGCCTACTCCGGTTAAGTTTCCACATATCCTCAACTAACTAAACTTAATCAAATTAATATGTTAATTCAGTAGAGCGTCGATTATCTGAAAGCGGAAATGTATTGTAAATATATTAGTACATTATAGTACTGCACGTAATTCCGAATGTAAAGTTTTTTACTCGCATAATCAGCTTAGTTGTAAACTTCAGGGAGTTTGTGCGCTCAACGGAACAGCGGCCACTGTTGAGTCAGCAGAGCGCTTGGCCGCCCGCTGCTGCCAGTCGTTAATGAGTACGCAGTGAATTTAATTACCCAAACAAATTGATTATCACAAGTCAGTGGGTCCCAATTTGTTTGGAAAATCGACGCTCTTCTGTATTAACTATTAACTAATGCGGTAACTTAAACAAAATGAATAAAACACTGCACTAAAACTGAATACTGTATGTATTTACACACAGCGTTATTAACTTGATATTACTCTGTTCTAACAAGTTGTTCAGACTTCGGCGGGATTAAACTGACACAGTCGAATCAAATTTTCGATGATTGAAGTTCCGATTATTTCTGAACTCATCCGAATTGAACGTTCAGAAACAAAACATAATATTCCGAGCGTTAACGTAATCCTAGTCAGTCGTAAAAAAATATTATGTCTAATCGGATTCCAAATAATTTTATTTGGCACTTTTTCTTGCGTAATTATTTTAATCATTTATTAATTTTTTTTAACTTTTATGAATATTAAAGGGATTATTGATTATTATAATCACTGATAGTAAAAAAATAATAATTATTTAGGCATAAATATTAATTTACAAAAGCTACATTATCTGATGAAATGAGTGTGCATCAAACCGGCATTCACGTCCACCATCGCCACACGATATAGCTAAATTGCAACGTATGTCGCGTTCAGATAAACTAATGCAAACAGTTTAGTTTTATAATAACCGAAAATGTGTGGATATTCTTTTTTTTCCTTTTGTTTTGTACCACTATGAAGGGGTCGTTTTAATTGCCGAATTCACATCAATATTCGACAGCAATTGGGTCCGATTCTAGAACCGACTTTTTAGCTCATCGGTTCTCAGTTCCGATTACGCGAAGAACCGGCGGAACCGAGAACCGGTATCGGGAACCGACCCATCTCTACTTTGAACCCTTCTCTACAAAAAAGGTATAGAACACTTTTGGATTGGGATAGAATTACTATTTTTGGCGAATTTTTTAAAATATGCTTGCAAAACACTAAAAACCGGCTGGCCAATTTGAGCTATAACCAGGGCACGGTGAGGGTTAACTGTTCATTTTACTGGGACATTACAAATGTATAACAGTCTTATCTTGAGAGGGGGGGGGGGGGGGCATGCTCTTCTCAAGTCTAGTATGAACCACAAAACACAAGTTCATACAATCAATAAAATAAATATTGTTGGTTTAATAACCAACGTTACCAAATAAAATTCTGGGTGAAATGAAAATGATTAGAATGAAATAATCCCAAATCTATTGGTTTAATTCTATATATCATCAATAAGAAATATTGAATCTTATTCAGTTATTTGCCTTTTAGGCTCAAGGTTATTACTTAATTTGTTTATACAGTAAATTAATATGAAACATAAATGGATTGGTCTCACCAATAAGACAATATTAAATTTCCTCTTTACTCTGGATTCCTTTAATACCGAATAAAACACTGCACTTATTATTAAATCACACTTTTTAAAGTTTCTTGAAGTGATACTTATTAACTGCATAGTTGATTTTTCTGAATGCCAATTTTTTGATGAATAATTCTATTTTTTCATACCTTTAAGCATGGGACAAGTTCAGAAACTTTGTTGATCAGCTATTTTGTTTTCTTAACCATCTAATCTTTTCTAGGAATCTTTTTTAAATTCTTATGCTTGTGGATGGTATTACTTAATTATCTGTACTTTCATGGACTTTTCTCAGATGAGATATTAGATGTACAATTTTAAGTTTGTTCTATAGACCACGTTAGTTTGCCGTCTCACTTTCGTTTTCTTGTAATACCTAAAAGTCTATAGCTAAATGGATAATTTTAGACTGAGTCTATTTTTTACTCATTTTCTAAAGTGAGATATTTATTTCTGTCGATGATCTTGGGTTTTGATTCTAATTTGTTAGGATAGCTGGAATAATTTGGGTTTATTTTGATGTGGGTTGTGTATGTCTAGGATTTTTGGAATTAAATTTATTTGGTTCTGCTTGTTGGAATATCGGAATTTTTCCAAGATGGTTTTTTATCGATGTTTATTCAAATTGCCGCTAGGTGTCGCAAGGTCATTCTTTTGATTCGTAAAAGGTTTGGAATTTCTTTATTTTGAATAAATATGAGATAACTTCATTTCAAGTTGTTTCAATGTTCCCCGCTATTGACAAAAAATAGAAAAATAACTTAAAATAATTGTTTAAAAAAATTTGTTAAAACAGTTTTAGAAAAATATGAAAGTTCATATGATTCCTAATGAAAGGCGCCATCTATTAACAATCTGTTTAACTAATGTGACAGCTGTTAGTTAGAGTGTTTACATTCTATATGAAATATGTAAGAGCAATATCTATCTCACAAATCAATCAAATTAAATCAATGTAAAGTGTGAAATATAGGGTCAGCTAATGAGTTACTTATTATGGAATCTAGCTATTCTTAAACAAAGCATTAACTTAAATAGAATAGGTTAAGTTACAAGAGTTTTTCATGAAAATTAAAACAATGAATGGAATTATTTATAGTTGTCAAACATTCATTCTGCATTGGCAGCAAGATCCGTTATTGAACAACAACCAGTATTTTAAAAATAAAATCAGTTTAATTCGTATTATTTAATCATATATTTTTAAAAAAATGTCCATAAGGGTTGATAAATTAAACTAGTGCACCAAGTTTACTAGAAAGAGTTAAATTTAATGATAAAAATATACAAATTTAAAGATAAAATATACAACCATCCCAACTAGTAAAACAAATTTGGCAGTCAAATAAGAGTATTGCGAAGCCATGGTGCATCTTTTGTCTTAACCTGACTTCACAACTAGCAGCTGTCACTGCCATCAGTAAGATTTACTCAAATTATATCACACAATAACTTCCACACAATTATATTGAGGTGGAAGAGAGAAAAAATAATGTCAATTCATTAGTCACTATACTCTGTGACTTAAATTATTATTAATTGTAATTGTAAAACATTTTCATACCTTCTTTCTCTAAATAGTTGGTTCGTAATTTCTCCAACAGTCTGTCAACACTAGATGGTTTTGCTGAGCGCACTAGTTGTCCAATAGCACTTGCATATATTTTCCTGATTGTAGTATTTCTATCTGTTAAACCAGACACTAACGCACCAAGCAGTTTACCTAAAAAGGAAACTGACTTATAAATGCATAACTTTGTGGGAAAACAAAGGAACGTAAATAATATTTTAATATAATCAAATAAAATAACAATAAAATTATTATAATTTAATAGCATGTAAATGGTTAGCTTTTATTACACATAGCTCTCAATGTATAGACATCATCGTCAGTTAGACGGTTAACATAACTAAATAAATGTGAAAGTTTAATTACATAATTAGTTTTTACATCAAATGTCTACTAAACTGGGCTAATGAAATGCCTGCCTTTTTACCGATTTTTCCCACAAGTTTATCCAAAATTTCCTAACTTTTTTCCAACCGCATTGAATAAGTAAAAATTTAAACATAATGTAAAATAAAATGCCTCATTTCTGAAATTTAACTATCATAATTTATTTAATATCTGACAATAATTGAACAATAATATAACAATAATTGAAATGGTTTCACGGTAATTAAAGAAATATCTGAAATAAATGAGAAACAACTGCGAAAGTTTAAACTTTGAATTAAATCTTGTTTAGCAAAATCTCGATTGTTCAAGTTTCAAAATTGGCCAAGATTTTATCAACAGTTTCCAAACAAGGGTGAGACAATAGGTGGAAAATATTCTTTATACTGCGCTCATTATTAAGCACTACATTCACACGTATGACTTTATCAAGTTTTTTAACCGTCTTGTACGATGGAGCGCTAGTAAAATTCACCACCGGTCTTATCGGTAGGCCGTCTTGGATCTCGTTAATTTGACAAAAGACTTCACGTTTGATAAGTCCCACACCATGGCGTCTTTTGATGTAGTTAATCTATATTATATACTAACGTTTCCGTTGCCCTTACTCAGGACTTGCTAAAACAAAATTTAAGGAATAACTCTAGTTTAGAAGACCGGAAGCTATTAGGGAACTGTCTCAGCTACTGCGCACTGTTCTTCAACAGAATTACTTCTTTTTTAATAACAAATTTTACATACAGAGAGACAGATTGGCGATGGGGTCCTCCTCTCGAGTACCCTGTCCGAAATATATCTTAATCACATTGAAAACACATACATCTTTTCACCGGAGAACACGCACACGAATAGGATTTCACTGTACCACCATTACGTTGACAACACTATTATGTTCTATAAGGGTAACAATAGCCAATTGGGACTACTTAATAAATACTTAAATGGTATAGCCCCCAAATTGAAGTTTACACTGGAGTTTGAGACAGACACTAGAATCAATTTCCGTGACGTGACTCTGATAAAACAAGATGGTAAACTTGTATACAATATATACCGCAAACCATCGGCTACGGACCATTCGATTCACGCCACTCCATACCACCTCATGTCACACAAGATGGACGCATTCAACAGCTTAACGAACAGACTTCTGACAGTGCCCCTCGATAGGGATGGCCACAACTCTGAACTATCTGTGATTAAGCACATAGCTGTAGCCAATGGTTACAACAGTACAATAATAGATATTTATTTATTTATTTGATTTATTGCACAAAAAAAACATTTCTTACAGAAATAGGTGCATTGTCAATCTTAAAATATAAAACAAATTTCACATTAAAATTATTAAAAACTACTCTTTTTTTAAAGTGGACATGCAAAATATTCATCTACATTATAATAAGCCTTGTTTACAATTTCTGTTCTTATTTCACCCTTAAACTGCATTTCATTTAAATATTTGTACCTATTTGGTAATACATTGTACAATAAAATTTTAGACCCATGTAATGTGGGGTATTTTCAAACAATTTCAAACGATGGGATGGAAATCTGTAATTTTCTTTGTTTCTGGTGCAGTAATTATGTTTAAAGCAATTTTCATCCAACATTTTTCTGTTTGAGTGGACCCAGACTAAAACTTCATATATATACAGTCCAGATAAAGTAAACATTTTTAAATTTTTAAAAACTGGCCTACAACTAGTTCTTTGACGCAGATTAGTCATCGTCCGTAAAATTTTTTTTGGAGCAAAAAAACCTTGTCAACACCCACTGCATTTCCCCACATGACTATGCCATACCTCAACACGGATTCTACATATGCATAATAAACCGTCTTACAGGTCAACGTTGGAACACACCTTTTTAAAATATAGAAAGCATAGGTTATTTGTCTAAGTTTGCCCTTCAGATAATCAAGATGAGTCTTCCAATTTAGACAATCATCTATATACACTCCTAGAAATTTGTGAGATTTTACACTATTTGGAATATTATCATTTTTTGTAAAATTCTCTTTTGTCTTGAATTCAATTATGTTTGTTTTTTCAAGATTTAGCAAAAGTCCATTTTCACCAAACCACAATTTAATTTCGTTTAGAGACCGAATTACTGTACTAGATAAATTTGTAATGCAGTTTTCTTTAATTACTGCAGTTGTATCATCTGCAAATAATATCAATTTCAAATTTGTATTATAAGAAATATCATTTATATAAATGAGGAATAATAAAGGGCCTAGTATGGATCCCTGTGGTACACCATAGACATTGAATTCCAATCAGATATGAATCTTTCATTTTTCCTGTAGACAGTTGTTCTCTGCATACGGTTCTGCAAATACGACTTAATTAACAACAAACATCTACCTTTAATTCCATATCCCTGCAATTTCCCCAACAGAATAGAATGATCAACACAATCAAATGCCTTGGATAGATCACAGAAAACACCAGCTGCACTCTGTGACCCATCCAAGGCCGCTGCAACTTCATTTACAAAGTGAATAAGGGCATCCCCAGTACTCAATCCTCTTCTAAACCCAAATTGGGAAGGACATATTAATTTTTCAATTTTTTATCATTTATATGATTGTAGAGCCTAGAATTTAAAACTTTTTCAAAAACCTTTAAGAAATTTGGTAAAACTGATATTGGGCGGTAATTACTTATTGATCCTTTATCACCTTTCTTGTAAACAGGAGTAATCTCAGCAAACTTCAGATTATCAGGGAAAATCCCCATTTCTAAACTTTGGTTAATTATGTCAGTCAGTGGACCAGATATTAACTTTGCAGACGCTTTTAGAATTGAAATTGGTATTTCATCCCATCCAACAGCTTTTTTATTTTTTAATGAATTAATTGTCTTACAGATTTCCATCTCATTTACAGGCTCAAAAGTGAAAATGGAATTTACAAATCTATCCTTATAACTATTTTGTAGGTTATTGCCACCGACCTTAGGCAGACTCAAATTTGAAGCAATGTTTGCAAAATAATTATTAAATCTGTTTGCTACTATTTTGGAGCTTTCACTGATTAATGGATTGGTTAAGTTACAATCCTCAATTGTATTTCTACTTAGCTTACATCGAGTTTGACCAATTTCGTTTTTAACAATGCTCCAAGAAGCCCTACATTTGTCTTTAGACACTTCAATGAATTTACAATTTGCAATTTGTTTAGCTCTTTTTACTACGTTATTAAAAATTTTCTTGTACTTTCTTACATATTGTAAAAACTGTAGGTCTTTATTTAATTTAGCTGCATGATGAAGGTACCGTTTTCTTTTGCTGGAAATCTTAATACCAACTGTTAACCAATTTAATTTTATGTTAACTTTAATGTTTCCTAAGCTTTTGGTTGTTGCTTTTAAAGGGAAACTTTGATTAAAGACAAGTAAAAAATGTCTTAGAAAGCTATTATAATTTATATTAACATCAAATGAACTATCAAAATGAAAATCAAAACTAGATGTCATAGCACACACAAATTCCTTTATATTTGCCTCATTAAAAATTCTTTTTCTAGTAGCAACACCAGGGGTATTTGACAAAACTTTGCCCTTAACTGGTAAATCGACAAGTAGTGCCTGGTGATCCGACAAGCCAAGCTCCAAGCTTCTTTTAACACTAACATAATAGTTTCTGCTAGTTGCAATATTGTCGATGCATGTTTTTGTTCTCATACTTATTCGGGTAGGTTCATTGAAATTTAGACTAAAACCATTGCACACCATAATCTTGTTTAATTTGGAAGAGAAATAAGTATTCCTTGAAATATCAATATTAAAATCAGCATTTATAATTATAAATTTACCCTTACGTTCCTTTTTTAGGAGTGTCATTAATTGTTCCAATTTATCCAAGAATAAATTAGTAATATTATAAACAGGGATTGTATAAACAGAAATAACTAGTAAATTTAAATCTAGTATTTCTGTAAAAGAACCTTCAAATATTAATTCCTCGTTCAACACAGATAAGTCATTTCTCTGTTTAAACTTATAAGATTCATGGACCAGAATGCATGATCCACCCCTTGTTTTCTTTTCCCTTATAAATGCATCGGCAACATTAAAACTTTTTATACACTTTAAGAGGTTTATAGAATCATTGGTCAACCAATGCTCACAAAAAGAAATTACCCTTAGCCCGTGCAAACTGCCATGTAAGAACATTTGGAGTTCTAAAATTTTATCAAAATTTATACCCTGAATATTATAATGTAAGAAAAATTCCAATTTATGATTTTTTACCCTTATTTGGCTACATATATCATTTAAAAACATCTCATTATTCTGTATAAAAAAGCTGCACTTTTGTAAACTTAAGTCATTTGTATTTTTAATTGCTGAGTAAAACTCATTGTCTTTTATTGCATTAAAAAACTATCTTGAACACATTTTGTCTGTTTATTTTTACTTAACCAATTCAGTATTGAAGATTGGTGCAAAACTCTACCCTTGGGAGCAGAACTACTTTTGTTAATCAGAGTTTTTGATTGTTTCATAGATTTTTGAAGAATTAACTGGGAGAGCCTTTTACAGAGCACCTCTTTACCTTGCAAATTTAGATTAAACCCTGAGTAACCAAAATTTTGATCTGAAAGCCTTTCATTAAGAAATGAAATCATTACAGATTTATGATTTCTATCCACAGATCTAGATATCTTTGAGTGGATAAAAGAATTTGCCCTATCTACCAATTTTCTCCTAGAGTACAGTTTTTTACTGCATGGAATAATAGTATCATCCGCAAACATATTAATAAACGTAGGCAGAATACAGTACCTAGGTCTAAACAAAAATATGTATGTGCCGAGTATGGAGATGCCTTACATTATACTATTAAAAATGAGTTGAGGAAACAGAACGTCACATTGTCTTGCAAGACCTTTAACAGACTAGAAAGATTAGTGGGACGCAGAACAAATGACAAAAAAAAGGATGATTTCCAACAAACAGGAATTTATAAAATCAGATGTTTGGACTGCCCTAAATTTTACATCGGATAAAAGGGTCGGTCATTTAAAACTCATTTAAGATTTCGCGAACATATCCCTAGAAAGTCTCTTAACACAAAAATCTAAGTTTGCCGAGCACCTCGTACAAAATTGTCACAACGTTGTACATATCAGTACTAACATGGATATTTTACACAAATGCCGAAAGTCTCCTTTTATGTCAAGTTTGGAGGAAATGCACATGTACAACACATTTAAATATGATACTGACAACACCTTTAATAAGAAGTTAAAATATAATTCTAACGTGTTGTTCAACGCTATTAACCGTATAAGTACACAGAGCCCAGGGAGTAAGATAAGCAACTAACAAGTAGGGGTGGGGTAGAAGTAGCAATCACTTGGAGGTTAGTTCCGTACGACCGGCTGGCCAGCATGCTCGAAGTGTGTCGTGTGTTTTTTATTTATTAATGTTGGACATGTATTGTTTTATTTAATGTTAGGTGTGCTTTTTGTTATTTGTATTTCGTGTTTCTTGTGTCTTGACACAACTATACTTGGAAGTATAGTGTAATCTTCAGAAACCGATCGTAGCTAAATAAAGGATACAGAACTGTTGACGGTACCTAAGGTATATAACCTAGATTAATACTATTACAGTTCAGGAGGCTAACAACCATGTATAAATCGGGATTTTATGTTTCCAGAATATTAATTCCTGTAGTTAGAGACGTTTACACTTTTCCCGGATTTTGCAACAGCCAGATTAAATTCTTTTTTTTATATTTTTTATTGTCATATTTTAAAGTTTGTACTTCATAAACTTAGCTCAAATTGTATTTAGTCATTGCTTTCTCTCGCGAATATTCACTGTTATATTTTTAATCATGTTTTAGTGCCGGTGTTACAACAAACTAGCACAAATTTGTATTGGACATAGTTTCTTTCCATTGACATTCACCATTAGATTTTAAATTACCTTTTTAAGCTGGTATACCATAAAATTTGAGCAAATTGTATTTCAAACTTGGTTTTTTCACGGATATTTGTTGTTGTATTTTCAAAATGTTTAAACGAAAGAATTTCACAAAGTTAGTACATTTCTTTTATGAACTTGAAAAACAAAGTTCTTATTGTCTATACAGATTTGCTTCAGTGCATACTTTTCCTTGATTTACACTTTATTTGTATTTCTCCCTCTATTAAATCACAATTTGCGTGTCAAGTGACGTACTATGTACTCAAAACAAAACAATGGAACGTTCCAGCATCTTTACTTCTTTATTTTACAATTATTTATTTATTCGAGAAATCACACGTTAGAAATGTTACCCAATCATCCTAATTTAAAGAAACAGCACAATTAAATCACAATTTGAGAGTCTCAAAAGGTTCAGGAACTAAACTCGAGCATAATAAAATAGCATACTTTAAATCCTTATTGGTGGGTATACAAATATTTGAAGTAGCTGTGAGAACTCGAACTCGATCAACCTTATTTTACAAAATAACCTAATTAAATCATAATTTGTGGGTCTACAAACAATCGCAGTTGTTGCGGAAGCTAGAACTCATTATAATTTTATGAAATAGTGTAATTAAATAATTACTTGTGTACAAATATTTGCAGCAATTTTGTGAGAAAACTCAATCCAGTTTTGATGAAATAATCCATCTTCTTTTTGCTTTAATAAATATTTTTCTTTGCCATTTGAAGCATAATAAATCACTTTCTACGAGAATAATTTATTTTGTTGTAATCAACGTACTCCCTTCTAAAAATGTTTAATCTTTGTTCAAAATTACCACTTTTCCTGGATGTGTAAAATTCTTGATTTCCTGGATTTTGCTGGTTGAAAGACACACTGTTATGAAATTTATCGGATGTGTATATTTGTTTCATAGGGATTAGCTTTTCAAAATAAAGTATTTATGTTATTTTTCTAATTGTCATGCTTGTAGTTGTTGAAACAGAACTCCAATCGATAAACATGAAAACACATTTAAGCACAACAACTGTCAAAAGCTTATTTCATACTATCTAAATAAACATATTAAGTAGCTTCATTGTCTATGAAACTTACCAGTATATGGTTGTAGTTCTTCAACAGTGAGATGATGAGAGAGTAGAACTATGAAATGAGCACAAGCGACTCTTGTCCCTAACCCAATCGAACTGCGTAACAATTCTTGTAATTTGGGCACCATAGCTGCTAATATATCTACATTAATATACTGTACACACTGGAAAAGAAAAGGAAAATTCTTGAGAAACAAAGTTTATTTAGTTTTTTATATTAAACACTAGATTCTGAATCAAAGTGATATGTTATTTGTCACATTATAAGAAAACTATAGTCTTATTCACTTAATATTAAAAAAAAAAGAACAATCGAGTTTTTCTAACACAGAAGTGCAGTTTGAAAAGTTAGACACATAATTTACAGTTAGATAATGATAACATAATACTGCTTTTCACGATACTACTGGAATATCAGTTGCTCTTCTATTGTGTATATTGCCAGGTAAAGTTCATCTTATCCGCACTAGTGAGAATAAATTATATTCTCACTAGTGAGGATAAATCAGCTGATTACAACAATACAATATTGAAATAATACCCATCTGTTTAAGGCTCGTATTACACTGTAAAATATTTTATAAAATATGTTTTAAAAAAGATGGAATCCATCTATTATAAAAGATTTTGAATAGTGATTTTTTTATAAAACATTTTGGACTCGTACTAAAAGGTAAAAATGTATCTAAGATTTTATAAAAGGTAATGTTAACTTGTTAAATTTTATAAAAGAAATATATTATAAAAGATGGCCCATTACACTATCAAAGATATTAATTGTGAAAGAACTTTTATAAAACAGACGTGCATGGATGGATTAACGAGATTCTCGCTATCCCTATCTACCATCTAGCAAAACCACTGCCAAGGGAATGGGCTTGGAAAAATTAGCGGGGAAAGAAGGCCCTGTTGAGTTAATAAGAAGAAAAATAAATGTAAATAAAATAAATTATATAATAATTTTTTTTGCTGTTGTATCAAATAATTTTTTGCTGTAGTATCATGAAAAATAGTGTTCAAAGCTCATGGGAAAATGTTCTTTTCAGATGCTCGTTCTCTTTAAATTGCTCGTCTACGACTCGCATCTGAAAAGTCACACTTTTCCCACTAGTTGTGAAATACACTATAATCTAACTGAGGGAGGATATTGCTAAATTATTAAGTCAAGGGAGACACATGCACACTGTAAAGATACCAAAAATTCGTGTTTATTCATAAGCAGTTGGTACATCATATCAGGGATCATCTCATTAGTCATCAGTCCCATTAGTCATCATTAGTACAAACATAATGAAATCTTATTAGAAATGTTTTTGAAATGGTGTATGAATATAATGGGCTATGTGGTTTTTCTTTTTTTTTATGAGTATTAACTCATAAAAAAAAGAAAAAACACATAGCACATTATATTCATATACCATTTCAAAAACAATAAGTAATAAGATTTCATCATGTTTGTAAAAACCATATAGGCTTAAGTGTAGGCCAACATAATGTAAAAGGAAAGAAGAAATGTTGAGGAGGAAGAAGAGGAAGATAGTTGGAGTAGAGAGGAAGGAAGAAGAAGGGAGTGAATTGTAGAGAGTTTGTTACTAGCTTTGTTGGAGAACAGTTGATTTTTATTTTATGGCAGACAATTTAAAATATACAACATAAATCTGCTAGATTGGGAAGCAAGAAGAAATAATATCACAAGTACAGTATTAAAAAAAAAATAGAATATCAAATTGTAATATCCACCAAACCATTTGGGTGAGTCAACTAGAATTATTCACCACAACACATCAGATCTGCAGACCTTCTATTATAAAATGTATACCTTTTCAAAATTACCCACCAATAACATCATTAACTTCCTCAGTCTAAAAATTGATCAAAGGACAATCTTATTTTAAGTAGACAATTTTAGCATAAGTTCAAAATTGTAATCATCATTCCATCATCACATACGAATCAATCACAATTCATTAGGCTAAGTAAAGAAATAATTGTTTTAGTAATTAAGAATTTTGTTAATTTGTTATGTAGGCTATTGACTTTATAAAGAAATTGTGTTACAACTAGTTCATAACCGTTAGCAAGCCGGCAAGAAAAAAAAACTTATAAACATTGAACCCCGAAATAATACTCATATGTACTCAATTTGTATTATTAAGTAATTAAATAATTTCATTGTACCTCTATTTATTTATAAATCAAAGTTACAAATCGGGAAATTCGTATAATATTAATATTGAAATAAATATAATTATAACACACACAAGAAAAAGTACATATATAGTAAACTAGCTGACCCGTACGGCGTTGCCCGTGGTGGTTGGTATTTACAGTCTTTTTAACGTAATTGTATTCTTTTTAAGTGTTCAGTCAGTGAGTGGTATTTGGCTTTTATATATATATATATATATATATATATAGATCTTAAATAATAAAAGCACTATTGTCATAATAATAAAAGATCTGAAATTATGATTTTAGTAACTTTGATCCCACCAAACCCCTCCTAAAATTTCGAAATTTTGCATAGCCTTTCTTAGTGAGCACCTATGGACCTAGAGGAAGCTACATACCAAATTTCATTCCAATCCGTTCGGTAGTTTTGAAGAAATCGTGATTTAATAACTTTGATCCCCAAACCCCCCTAAAATTTCAACTTTTTTCAAACCCTTTCTTAGTAAGCACCTATGGCCCTAAAGAAAGCTACATACCAAATTTCATTCCAATCCATTCGGTAGTTTTGAAGAAATCGTGATTTAATAACTTTGATCCCCAAACCCCCCTAAAATTTCTAATTTTTTCAAACCCTTTCTTAGTAATCACCTATGGCCCTAGAGGAAGCTACATACCAAATTTCATTCCAATCCATTCAGTAGTTTTGAAGAAGTCGTTTTTTAATAACTTTGATCCCCCCAAACCCCCCC
>JAGFPH010000674.1:45140-73207 GCA_018207615.1 Philaenus spumarius | reverse complement strand
CCTGCATTATCGAATTTTTTCCAGACAAACCATTGCTCGGACGAAATAAATACATATGACCTTTTTTGTTGAAAAATGCCTCCCCTACACGGTGGTATTTTTTATTTTCCTCTATCTTCATCCCAGCTCGAAATATTAAGGATAATCGAAAAAAAAATGATAATCGATTTTTTTTTCGACTTTGGGAAATCGATAGACTGGTAAACTTTTTTTTATGTTAATCTACATACTTTAATGTACTTATAAAAAAAAATTCAGCCGTATTGCAAATTACTGGTAGTTGTAACCTATACCGACTGGGCTACTTGCAATTGGGCAGTTTTCAACCAATGACAGAGCAAATTTTATCAATCGATATATCTATTACAATTTAATACATTTGTATAGTGATATTTATATCAATTTGAAGAGAAAACTACAACCTTTTATTTTGTGTAAAGTAAACCACCTTTACTGTTAGGATTTTATTCGTACAATCCTGTGAAATACAGACATTTGTTGAAGTCAATATGCGCAGTTCCCACCTTCTAGTTATGCGTTGACAGCGTTGTTCCCACAGTCTAGACCAAGAGTATATAGGCTGGCTCCATGAGGACTTTTGTCCGTTTATTCAAATTTTGTGAAACAAGTAAATCAAAGTGAAATAAGTTTATAAAATAAGAATTTTCAAGTGTACAGTTCAATTCTTTGATTTATTCTCTACACTTTGTTATAATAATATTTCATTTTTGGGCAAAGCATATAATATATTCCTAAATTACTATTCAAACTAGGCCTAGTTTTGTTAGCAGCCTTGTAGCAGGAACATAACAACTGGTGTTTTCAAAAAAATAAATTTTGAATTGATATATATTTGTACACACTTCTACTTGGAAGTAAGTTACAAAATTTTTTTACATTTTGAAAAAAATACAAAGAATGTTTACAACTTTTTATGTAGATTTGAAGTTTAATTTTTTTCTTCCGTTACTGAACATATTTTGTTTCTTGAGCTAATAACTTTGAAAATTTTACATCAATAACTTTTTACTGTCACATATAAATTCTTTGAAACTTTCTCTACAAAAATGCCACTTTTGGATTCGGATATAATTACTATATTTGGTGAATTTTTGAAAAAAATACTTGCAACACCCAAAAAAATGGCTTGGTATTATTGCAGAAATTAAGCATGAACAGATCTAGGGTTGAAAATGACCTGAAAATCTAATTTATAAAATTTAATAATTACCTGAAAAACTTTACTCCCTCCACCTCGCAAGAAATCAGAGAGAGCAAGACAACAAGATGTTCTCACTCGCCATTGGTTTGCAGTTAAATTTGAGATCAAATCTTCAAAAATTTCTTTGTGATAAAGGTCTACCTATACATATAATAGGGAAAATTAAGCCCAATAATTAGGATGTTATTTTAAATTACCTTTACCTAAAAAAGGATTGTTTAAATTATAAATTAGTTTAAAACATCTCATATTAGTAAAAGTACTAACATAAGAGATTATTTATTGCAGTATTAAAAATATTGTACAACTTGAAAATTTAAACATATTTAAGCTTTAAAAGTAGCCTATATTTAAAAAAACAATAGAGATATTCAAATCAAGGGGAATTACAAGAGTGCCTAAACATGTATGCGTCTGAACATTAATAGAAAGTAAACCTCACATTTTGCTTTATATTCTACATGAATATATTATAATAATTCAAACGAATACATATATTATTTGTTAAAAAAATAACTAATTCAGAATCCATTAATTTATTTCCGTGGTTTTTTTTATAAAACATAGCAACATTAATTATAAATTACTCTATGTATAAATTTATTAAACAACAATGATATACATTAAAACCTCGTTTATCCGGACAAAATTTTGAAATTTATTTTAGTACTTTAAATATTTTATTATACAGTAATTGAGCTTGTCACCACAATTCCCCCTGGATTTACCGACATAATTATAACGCCTTGTTTTGTAAGAAATACAACACAATGCAATAAATGTACAGTACAGTAATAACAATTGTAATTCGCTTTGTATGTTACCTGTGAAGCCAAAAACAATACAACACAGTAAATTAAGCGAAGACTGTATGACAGTGCCTAGTGTAAGGATAAAATTGTGGATGGGACTGAACTGTTGAAATATGTAATTTTTGCGTGCAATTGAATGTGACAGATGCCATTCTAGTTCAGTTAGTCAGTGTAGCCTCTACAGTAGCAAAGTTATTCAGCAGTTGTTTGTATCCAGTGTGTTTAAGTTGAATGTTTCCTTTTTTTTTAATTGCGTGTTAAATTTTATTTAAGTAAAGTTTTAATTACTCCAATCAGTATTTATTTGCATGAATATCAATGTTGTGAACTCATGGTAAAATGCCATTAAAAAGGAAGAAGATTGTTGTTACGTACAGTACTGTATTTTATTAAAAAATCACAATTTTAGTTGTTAAGTTGTTTAAATGTAACACAAAATAAATAATTTAATTGTTTCTGTAATTTTCTACAACAAATTATTAGATTTTTCCTTAAAACTGTAGGCCTAATAATGGTAAAATCATGAAAATCAGTTTATCCAAAATTTCGTTTATCCAGAAAGGGTCTGGTCCCATCAATTTCGGATAAATGAGGTTTCAGTGTATAATAAATCTAAATATCATTAGAATTCTAACAGTACACAGTCGCAATTTAAAATGCTTGATCAGAAAATAATAAATAATCAACAGAATAATGTGCTTTTCCAGAAAATAATTCTTAATTTTTGTTTTAAATGTCTTTATTTTCATTAATTATATTATTGTATAGCACAGTGGAAGGATATTTTGCTATATTATGAAGAAGACTCACACTTCCCATTTTGGTTCTCTGAAATTGAACAAAATACTATTTTTATGTTTTGTACTATATATCCATTAATATTAGAGTTATGTATAAAACTATTACTATTAATTTTTAAAAAAGATAGTGGAATTCATGTACAAAGATTTATTTTGTATCTTTAAATATTTGTCTGCAAGAATCTCTTTGTTTTAGGCCACATAATATTCTAACAATTCATTTCTGTCTTAAAAAAAATAGATAAACTGATCAGAATTTACCCTAAAAATTCACATTAGTGTTGAACCAAATATTATAAAATAAAAAGTTCTTAAAGCATCTATACTCTAGACCTAACTTACAATTTAAATTTCGTATTCAAAATGTTACCCTACTAGATTATCAAATAGACGGACAATATGTTGAGATCAAGAAAAATATATATCTATAATTATTCCTAGTCCAAATTTTAAACATTTACTCATTCATAGTAACATATCTATTGGATGTACTTTCAAAACACAAAAGGGTTTTTCTGCTAAAAAGAAAAAGACATTTTCCCCATCAATTCAAAAATAGTACTTGATATAGTTTGTCTCAGCTCATTATTTAAAGATCCAGTACAGTATGTTTGTATCATTTGCAAAGAGAATAGTTTTTGAATGTGTGAGGTGCTCCAGTAAGTCATTTATATACAATAAACACAAAATAAGGTCCAAAATAGGACCTTTTTGCACACCATTTTCTATTTTTAGATAGTGTAATCGAACCAAGTGAGTTTTGCTACTTTCACAATTATTAAAAGTATTTTCTAAAACCTGATCTCTATTATTAAAAGATAAAATTCAAACCAAGGAGTTTGCTGCCTCCAATACCGTTGATCTCTAACTTATATAAAGACCAACATTTTCTTATTTAAGTGTTATTACATATGACAATACAACTTACAGTTTTACTTGTCTCTGGAACCAATGCTTGCCAGATTGAAGCCATGGAGTTTTGTATTTTAGGAGTTGGATCAAATTGATATCTATATAGCCGAGGTAGTATTTTTGGAAGATGACTGCTCAGCTGTTCTCCAGCAGCTTTAGCAATTGTACTAAATCCAAATGCTGCACCCTAAAAAAATAAAACTTTTACAGCATTAAAAAAAAAAAAGAAAAGAAAAAAAGTTACATTAGAAACTATTATCTAAATCATAACAATGCAGATTTAAAGACCACATCAGAAAATAAAAACAAACATTTATATCAGGTGCCAAGAATCAATCGTACGGCAATAGCCAATAGGAGAGCAATAGAAGAGGCTAGCAACATGTTGCAATGCTAATAGAATTATGTAAATAAGTAGTTTTATTACGTCTGCGTAATTTTTTTTTATGAATAAATAATATTTTGTGTCTTAATAATGTATACTTGTTCAGTCTAATTAATAGAGTAACATTATATATCGATTTAATAACTTTTAAACTTTGCAACGTTAGGCATTACAAGAGAAATCAAATGTTGGAAAATATACAAAACTGGGTTAACATAAGTTTAATAAAATAAAAAAATAAAAAAATGCTCAAATATTTATTAAAAATAATGAAGTGTAAGTTTATTATTTAAAGATTATTTACTTTTATTAATTTATATCATTACTATCAATCACAATTCTTAATTCATCAAAAATAAACAATACCAAAAATCTAACCTCAAAATATGGTTTGTTTACATTGTACTATGTTACTCACACGTCATCAGCTAGACTTGTGACGTTCAATTTATGACTGTTTTGGCGGTAACTAACGTTGCTTAACATAGTGCAATAGAATGACGTCACTACTTTATTGAAGCCTAGTTTACAAATTATTAAGTTAATTTACCTTTATTTATAAAAAATCTCGAGTGGGATATTTCTGACTGAGTTAGTACTTAATACCATTGTATTTGGATAACCTTTTAGAACTCCGATCCAATGCAATATTTTGTTCCACTGGAAATTCGACGATAGTGGCGTTATCTATTGGGGAAACAATGGAACCTGTGTGAAACACAAATGCTACCAATGATTTCTCCCTAGCACTACCTTGCGGCGCGATCATGCACTATTTTCGCGACAACTTTTTTCTCGGCACACAGCCCCCGTATGCATGCATGATCTATTTTATTATTCATGATCTATGTTAATACTAAGTAAAATCATAGTATAGAAATGATATTCAAAGAATTGTAGTGAACAAATTAAAATGATTACTGATGCATGGTTATTTTCAATATATACATGACAAATTTAACATAAAACATAAAAGAAATACATAAGACTATTGAAATTTAAACTCTAGGAAGACGCAATTTGACTATTTCAATTTAGAAATGATATTAAAACTATAGGCAGATTAAAAAATTGTGTTCTATTAGAAAGTATTGTAGACCCTATCTTGTATTATTTGTGAATGTTCAACAAGTTCAATTTTACATAAATTATGAAATTTTTATATGCTAAATACTTGTGATTTATGGAATTCCACTGTTCTCAATGTTTCACTACACTTTTTAACCTTTTTGCAACGTATCACTAACAGTCACGTGTGTCAACTTTTCAATCACCTCTCATTTTATTAATTACTCGACGAAAAACCTTTTTTAATACATTCACTCATGTATCAGTGCACTAGGTAGTCTTCTGACTACAAAAAACTCGTTGATTAAACAGAAATTCACCGATTTCTGCTAATTACAATTTACCACATTAGATGATACATCTTTCTTGCTTCATGGTTACAACAGGAAGAAGAAGGACACCTTGCCAACTCATCTCTCACTTCCGCTGTACATTGCTGCCAACTTGCTGCTTTTTTAACCAACTCAAACCTCTTTGTCAATTTATATGTTATATATCTCAATGTTTATATATATATTAGTTTTGTTTAAAATTAGTGAAACATTGTTCTAATTATTGTTCATTTTAGCTATTTTGTCACTTGTTGTATTATATATTATCACTTAAACTGTTTATATATCACTTCATTTTTGTTGGTTATATGTACATAATGTATTTTATTATTATAATTTTATATCTGCCTGTACATATTAAAAAAAAAATTATATCTGCCTTTTGTAAACAAATTCTTTATTATTAAACAACTATTATCATTTACTTTATTAAAAATTATTTATTTTCCTTGCGTCTATTTTTATATATATATATATAATGTTTATTGCATTTTTTATTTTCATATATATACAAGATGTTTATTATGTCTTTTCATTGAACTTAGCTACTTTCTCGTCTGCATTGGTCACATATGTCACAACTTTTTGTGTTTTGATTTTTTACTTACAGTAGAGCGTCGACTATCCGAACTAATTGGGACCGGGGGTGGTTCGGATAATCAAACACGAAAATTATTTACCATTTAAAACCTCTAATCAATTCTTAGAAAAACGAATTGATGTAGGGATATAAATATGGTATAGATTTATAACTAAAAATTTATGTAAATTTCATTATGTGGAAAAGTAATCACTAATTTTGCGCAAACAGCTTTGGATTGCCTTTTTTTTGGCTGCTAAGTCACGCATTCGTTTTAAAAATATAAGTTGAGTAGGGCAGCTTTCTTCCTGTCCTTCATACCAGGTCATTGCAGTGTTCAAAGCTGAATAGGCCTCTTCGTGACTTGAACCAGAACCAGGAATGTTGTCACCTTCATTATCGTCGTAATCATCTTCTTCATTTTCAATTTCTTCACTTTCTATGAGGTACTGCAATATTTCTTCGTTGGTCATAATTTGGTATCCAGGATCATCATCATCATTCTGAAGCCAGGTCTCAGCCTCTTGTCTGTCACACTCTGAAAATCCAGGAATACTTGGTAACAAGTCGTCATCTGGATTTTCTGCATTCTCTTCACACTCATCATTTTGTTTGTCATCATTTTGTTTCAGCAACTGGTTCCAAGCTTTTTTTTAAAGTTTTCACAGTCAGCTTACGCCATGCATCAACCACCAAGTAGCAGTCCTTAAGGTTTAGGGACTTTGCAAAGTCTGCCACACTTTCCTCTTACTTTCTGCTAGTAACAACCGACATAACACTTCCTTCTTGTACATTTTTTTCACTTTCTCAATGACCCCCTGGTCCATTGGTTGAAGCACTGCAGTGTTGCTACAGTGGAACTCCCCTCAACCGACTTTGATGGGACCCGCCGGAGATTACATTTTACGTATGAAAAAAATACATAGTTTGTTTATTTTGCGGTTTGATTCTGAGGAGGGAGAAAATAGGTGATCCGACATTAAAGGAAAGGGGGAATTCTAACATTTTTCGAGTTCTGAGATAACTGAATTCAAAGTTTGACATTGATATTTTGTAGAGTTATGACGTTACAACCGAGTGGTTAAAATATATATTGACGCTAAAACAAGGGTTTATAAGTAAAAGATAACGATTTGACAGGACCTAAAAATGATGCTATGTCCGAGTTGATGCATTAACCGAGACCGTTAAAACCAAGTTCAACTGTATTTACCTTTGTAACATTAGCGATAAGCAATGTTGGCATATTTATTTTTTAAACATCTTTTGCTTTAACTTTAATAACAAATTCCCCTCTAATAATACTAGTACTGAACAAAAATAAACAATAATTTCTAAGTGAAGCTCCTTGCGTTTTCTGGGAAAAGATTTAAATTTACATTTAATTAATTAGTTTTAAAAAATATTTTCATTCAGAAATTTCTGATGATACTTGTTTACAAAAAAAAAAAAGGTAGAATGTTTTTTTGTTATATGCGTAATATATATTTATTATTATTTTCTGTTAAACTGTGTTCTTTGCAAATGAGATGTAAAATCAAATGCAGAATAAATTTGTCAAGGTCTTAAATGAACATAACTATAGAAAAAACAAGGTACCAAGTGGTGTCACAGAGAAGAAACGAGCTGGGAAACTTGTATGGTCGTTTTTGGTTTCTTCGAGGTCAGGGTGTCCACTGGCTCCTCCTTCAACAGACTTGACTGATGACAGATTGTAGTCAATTGCAATTATTACTATCCTAAATCTTTAAAAATCCAGTAGTTTGGCTATACTTAAAAAATAGTTATATTTAATATTTCAAAGACATGCAATAAAACATTTTCCTTATAAATGTTACTTTCTAATTAATTAGTGTTAAGATCAGTAAGCTGTATATGATAACATTTTATCACAATTAGGACCAAGTGCCTTTGGGTGCAAAGTAAATAGGCTGGTCAGAATTTTCAGACATTCAAATTTCAGGTTCGATTCTGGTATCTTAGTTTTTATTATTTAAAAAGTATTTAAGAACTAACCTTTTTAGAATTCCAAATTGCATTGTGGTTGGCGAGATGCATAAACTTGTAGATCAGATCAGGCTGATTCAAGTCTGATGCTAATGAGCATAATTCCTGATACGTAGATAGGTTTCCACTATATCAAATATTTCAGACATTAAGGAAACATAATATAGGGTGTATTGTAGTATTATAGAAAGTAGGTAAACATGTTGCCTATATATATAGCCTATTCAATTTATAAGCTAAGGAATTTATCTAAACCTAAGTAATTAAAAAAACTATTTTTAAAATTATTATTACTAAAATGTTAAAATCTATATTACAACAATGTTTCAACTCTCAAACAAAACCCAACATTATACACTTAAAAGTTGCTCTGAAAAAATTAAAATACTAATTGGTAATATTACATAAAACATTCTAAAACAAAATGAAAATGTATAGCCTACCAATTTTAACTTTTTACTGTTGCGCTTACAGTTTATTTGATAGCATGGGCAGGCATTTGGGAAGAAATTTGGATCTTGAATTAAACACTGAGATAAGGATATTCATAATTCAATGTGGTTGTGAAACGGAGCCGATGTAGTTAGGTTAGGTAGTAGCACGGCAAGCCTCCATAAGGCCAATGCTATCAACTAAACTGTAAACGTGCAATAGTTGTAAGCAAATTACTGATTTAAGTTTGGTTTTTCAAAGTAATTACCCAGTTGGAGATTTTCCAAGACTTCCTTCCTCAAAAATTTTTGAATCCTTTGTGACTTGGCCAACATGTCTTCTGCCGACAGTGAGTTGGTCTACAAGTAGTTCCACAAGCCTTGTTTGAGAAGACTTATCTCCACTTTCATACACTAAAGCAAGACCTTTTGATGCTACATCTTGGACAATATCTGAAAACACCAGTCAGTTAGATACACCTTATTTACAAAATTTATCTGTGAATATATTAATTTATACCACCCTATCCAGACTCAAATTGAAAGAGACAGCCATGAATTCTGAAGTTTGTTTTAAAGTGTCGACTAGGATTAGTGAGATCGGTTCTGATTTAAATAACGAAGTGACACAACTTATCATGCTGGAGTTTATTTTTTAACTACTGATTTTTTCCTTCTTATTATGATCACAATATATGCGCAGCTCCGTTTTGATTTTTTTTTTCAATCTGCGCATATCCTATTCTTTACATGTTAAATTTCAAGGACTGTTATAAATTCAGTTTCTAGTGAACTTTGTCAGACAGTTTGCTGCACCCAAACTCGTGTTTTTTTCTTAACATAAATAATAATAGTATTACTTTTAAATTATTAAAGAAAATTATTTAATTTTTCATATCTGTATGTTAATTATTTTTCATTTACCTTTTATTATTATCTTTATACTGTCTTCTAACATTATTTATTATTAAAGAATTTAAATTTAATCACATTTTGTTCAAAATATGTCCATAAAGATTGTATACGATAAAGATTTTGATAATTTACATCAGCTTATTGAAGTTGTGAGGTGACAACAGTGTAATTATTCTAGTAAAATTGAAATATCAGTCAAAACAACATCCCACACTTTTCACCCGTGATGTGAGATGGTATGACAAGTATATATCCTTACCATTATTTTCAGATAAAAGGTCCATAAAGGCTGATTGTATTTCCATAAGCTTCTGTTTAACAGCAGTTAAGTGACCACAGTGTTTCAATACTGCTAGCAGCCAAATACAACAAGCCTGTACAATAAAAAAAACAGCTATAAATGCCTTTTATTCTATACCTGAGTATAAAATACAGTCTCAACAAAACCTCTACAATAAGATACATTTACCTGCCTTGAATGTGGATGAGGAATATTTAGCATTTTACTTAAAATAGTTTCCAATAAATCTGCACAGAATGGTTCTGGATCATAAGTGGTGGATAGAATTTGTTTAGTTGAAGTCCATGGATCATTTATAGATGGAGATGTAGGTCCCAGCACACAGCACACCAAAGATTCACCCACACTGAGTTGAATCTCAACATCTTTCATCTATAACAGTTACCAAACACTGATCATTTCTCCCTATTTAACAAGTATTTTATTTCTCTAGAAGTACACAGAGAGGATAGTGCAATTTAAATTTAGCTTCTCTGTTTCCAATTACTTAACTACTTACAGTCAGTTGTTTAGTAAATAATTGAAAATGGAAAACATTATAAATCATTTAGTAATTTAACAGTCTCATATAAAATTAATAATTAATTAAGGGTGATTCGCATAATGTTTCGAGCACTTTTTGAGCTGATTCCACTAACAAAAATATTGAAAAAAGTTTATATAAAAGTTTATATAAGTTTTATATTTGGTCCAGAAATGCTTTGTGAGAGAGTAAAAGCTGGTGAAAGAGGTATGGGAAGAAGGTAAAATGGGATTTAAGAAGTAGGATATATTATTTATTTACTATATTAATCAAAATTTAATTTGAAAACAAATGCTTTCATTCTAGTATAATTAGTCTACACAAGAAGAACTAGTTTACAAATACAGAATACAATTTTTTTAAAAGATAAGGAAATCTAAATTTGTAATATATAGGGACATCAAACAAAAAATACTTTAAAATTTGTCGAAGATAATATTTATGTTTGCACACAAGCAGACAGTGTTTTCTCCACAAATGGGATCATAAAGTGTTCTTGATGCATTGCCAACCTAAGCTTTAATTTTACTGCACTTAGTTTTAAAAATTATTACACTTCAAAGCACACAGTAACAGGAACTAGAAGTCAGAAGTTCTATTAGCGCATAGCACTAAAGTAAAGACCACGAAAGAGTACACCGAGACCTTGGACACGCCAACCGACGTTGTCACATTCTGCCCATGCTTTTAACTGAAAGCGGTTGACTCAACACATTTATAATTCTTTAAACTATGCACTTAAAGGCAATGCCACAACTGCCGTGAAGTAGTTATTTGTATTGAAAAGTGGAGAACATATTCGTACGTGCTCTACTTCCTGAGATAAGTAACATACTTTAATTTTAGTCAAAAGTAGTTCTTGTTTCTGAGTAATGGCTGGCTACATGTTTCGCTGCCACAGGCAGCATCATCAGGCCAGTCAATAACACTAAAGCATCGTGTGCACAGATCATGCACAGCATAGCCCTGCATCAATCAGCATACCAGCAGACCTCCGCCCACTTGTCAATCACTAACCAGCACCAGCAGTTTATTTGCTGGTCTGAGCGCGCATCTCCCCAACAAATAGTACGTTTTTTGTGACTGAAAATACACTTGGCCCTGTTTACTGTCTGTCGTCTACTGAGCCGAACTTTGCCAAGAGTCGACGAAGGGACCTGAACGCCTTCTATCTGCTGGACGCTGCATGAAGAGTTAGCCCACACTTGACCGGCCCAGGACAGACCTGCCATGCCCTGCACACCAGCAAGTTCCGAATTCGCCTTCGACCTTCCGATTCCAGCATGCTGGTTTCTGCTGTTGCAGGTTAGTGCTGTTGCATGCTACTACAGTAAAATACATGGGAACAATCAGATTTTGGCTTTTGCAGGGCATGGAATGGCATGGCTGAGCAGAACAAGTGTACGTGATGATTAACAGTAATCCAATGTTCACATATATATCACAAACATAAACACATAATTCGGCTTGGCACAAATAATTATGCAGAGACGGCACTCATTAACTATTAAAAATTGTTTTTGTTCCTACTACTTAGGCCACATGTTTACTTGCTGAGTTTTACTGGGAGACTGGTACTTCAAGTATTCCTTATCTGATTTATACCTTTGGCCTTATTCTGAAGTTCAAATATTAAATCGTATATAATGTTGGGTGTAAAATTTAGTCTCCATCTCCCAGCACAACTCAGAATTATGTGTTTATGTTTGTGATATATATGTGAACAATGGATTAATGTTATTGGCTGGCCTGATGATGCTGAAACATGTAGCCATTACTCAGAAACAAGAACTACTATTGACTAAAATTAAGGTATGTTGAAATTAAAGTAGTTCTAAAAGCTAAACAATGAATATAGATAACTGTAGTTAAAATATTGAACAAGTTCGTGTTCCTTGGATACTTTTCTGTAGATAACAGTATTATATTTTGTGTAAGAATTCAAAGAAACCCTATATACTTTGTTTTATTTCCAACAGCCATTCTTATCCAATTTACATAGCACATTAACAGATGGCTCATATACCGTATTAAGTTTTCAGGATCATGCACGAATTAAGAGAATCTGGTGACACCAGGCCGATATACTACCTAGATTAGACGTAGGTGAATGAACACCACACCACTTAAAGTCCTTCTCGGCAAAGTAAAGAGTCTGAATATCGTTCACGTAGGTTCGACCAGTCAGGGATTTGTGCAGGATTGCAAATAGGTATTCAGGTCAAAAACATCAAACCAGGATTACCATGACGAAATGAACTCTACAACATTCAATGAGTGGTTCTTACATTTTTTAACTTATTGGAAGAGGGGTCTGTAATCATAATGGACAACACCCATTATCACTCTGTACTTGCTGATAAAGTACCTTCTAGTGCATGGAAGAAAAATTACATTCAGGAATGGTTAAGAAAAAAAACAGTCTTGAAACGAAACCTGAACTACTCTTAAAGGTTATGCCGTTTCAAACTCAACAGAAAATATATGAACTTGATTTGTTAGCGAACGTAAAGGGACACAGAGTTCTTATCACTGTCAGTATAATCCCACAGATCTTATTTGGGCAAAAGTAAAAGGTGAAGTGGCGGCAAACAACAAAACCTTCAAGCGCTCTAATGTCAAAGTACTTGTGAATAATGCATTGGCCAACATCACTGAACAAGACTGGGTATAGTTCGTCATGCCGAAAAGCTACAAGAAAAGGATTTTGCCAAAGAGTGTAGTAGATCAGTCACAGTGGAAAGAATAATCGTAAATTTAGCTGAGGATATCTAGTGAAACTGATAGCGATGAGTCCGAAAGTGAAATTTAAAATGACGATATTGAAGTTTTAGCTATAGTTTTGGGTGATGAATGTTTGGTGCATTGTGTAAATATGTATATATTGTGTATTCCACATTATGTAGATTTAATAAATTGCATTTTGTTGTGAAGTTTAATTAAATTATTTTCCTCTGGTTCTTTTAAATGGCTCCACCTCAGTAAAATCAAATATAATCAGGAGTTTATGTAACCAAAGGTAACAAAGATTAATACAGTAGTTTATTTTATTTGTCAACACATTTTCAAGATTTACAGAAATTTTAATGGACGAATTATGAGTTCGACTTTTTTTAATTTACCAGTTTTCAAAGATATTTATTTTGCAAATTGGCATCTAAAACCACATTTTTACTTTTATAATTAAATTTTATTATTTAATAACAAAGTATAATTTTACTTTCTCACTACACTATAGTATAATAGAGAAAGTATAGTGATCGCAAAAAAAATCGATGTTGAGATTTTTGTGGAAATATCCGTTTTGGGACCCCCTGAGTCCAAAAAAGTGGTTTTTACAAAATGTCTGTCTGTATGTATACAAAGCTAGAGCGAAAACTATTCGATCGATTTCGAACAAATTTGCACCAAACATGTCAATTAGGCCTATATAGATGCACGAAAAAGGGTTTTGACAAATTTTGAAAAACAAGCCCCTTTTTGGCCGAAAAACCCCAAAAAAATCTGTTATTATTTTTTTATAAAAAAACGGCTCTAACGATTTTGATCAAATTTGGCTTATTTGTAGCCCTTAATGTACGCTACCATATACAGAAAACCGTATCTTTCTAAAAATTCTTGTTTAGCTAATAATAATAATAACTGATTTTTGGGGGTTGTTTGGCCAAAAAGGTGGTTGTTTCCAAAATTTTTCAAAACCTTTTTTCGTCCATCTATACAGGCCTTAAAGTTGTGTTTTGTGCAAATTTGTTCGAAATCGATCGAATAACTTTCTCTCTAGCTAATAATAATAATATTTATTAGTTAATCTCCTACTTTAATATCACCTCTTCTACAATTATGAAGTCGCAATGAATCTGTTTAGTAATTTAAATATAATAAGTTTTAGTACAATTTTCTGCCAATCCTAACGTAACACTTTCACTAAAGTTTGTCTCGAAATAGGTCTCGATAATGGAGGAACTCCGAAACGCGTCGACAAACTTTAGTGAAAGTGTTACGTTAGGATTGGCAGAAAATTGTACTAAAACTTATTTCATGGATCCTAGCAGATATAATTTGTATAATAACTTTAATTTAAATATGTTTGTGAGAAAGTATGTGCCAGTTCCTGGTACCGTTTATTATTATAAATGGTTGTACGAGAAATGAATCAATGAACGCAATGGTTTGCTTTTAGTAATTTTGTAATCACGTATAGCCTCGAGCGGCAAATACCAGAGTCTCTAGGAGTGTTCGAGACTGGTGATCTGCTATAGATATGGCCCATCCTACTGGCCGCCACGCAACGCTAATCTTTCATGGTCTTTAATATAGGAATCATATTGGACTGCATAAATCTTGCTTTGGAAACAGCTTTTTTACAAATACTGTAGTTTGTTTAGCAAAAATGTTTATAATTCTTACCAGTGAAAATTTGTAAGTAATAGGCTATAATTGTTTTATACGGACTTAGTAATCTTTATTAAAAATAAATTGTTCCTCTCAATCGCCTTTTTTATGAGGAAAAAAGTAAAAGAAGTTTTCAACAAAAGTATTGAATTTAATTTTAAAATAGTTTAGCTATTTGTATTGTTTGAAGAATCTCGTATTGATAAAATATAACATTACAACTTTTAAGTTTAATAACATGCCAATCAATTTAATTGCAAACTCTCTTGACCTTAAATATACAAATTAGACTCTTAACCTTTTCAGTGGCTATGTATATACGTTTGTGCTACCTGGCATGTGTAGGAGCAATCCTGCATATATTCGTTTTCAAAATTTACCGCTGAAAGAGCATAACCGTATTAGTTCGTTTTACTTTTAGAATACATATACTTGTGCTGCTATCTGTTGAGAATGTGTAGAACCTTTTCTGAACCAATTAAGCTTTATACCAATATACAGAAGTATTGTTATGGAGATGTTTTCAAGTGTCTTCTGTTTGAGCATTTAGTTACAGCTGTCTGTCAGTTGTCTCCTTCTCTACTGTGTTGTCTTAGTAACACATCAAATTATCCGTGAGTCATAGATAATAATTGATTGAGTTTTTAGATAAATAATTTGATTGTGTTTGTGTAAATAAGTGATTATTGTGCTAAACAAGGTGTGAATATCATAAACAATAATAATATTTCTTATCTTTATACGATTATAACCTAATAATTACATTGTGTGCTATATAACAGTATTTGTTTTGATTGTCTTGTACAGTGTTAGTCCAAATAACATTTTATATATCTTTTTCAAATTTTTTGTAAAGACAACAATTTAAGACAAGTAAATAATCATTTTTGTAAAAAACCCTCTCCACTAAGTGACCTTAAGTTGTTCAAAACCCGCCACTGAAAAGGTTAAGTATTACAATTTGATCTCTTACCATAAGCTAAATTAAGCTTAAGTAATTAGGATACAAACCTCTTTTCCATGTTCTATAAACTTGTCAACAATATATTGCCGATATGGAAACCTTTCAGATAAGCATAACATTCCTGCTGCTTTACAAGCTCTTTCTTTAATCTGTAAAAATATCAATTAACATTTTGTTGATTAAAATGTAATATAAGCAAGAACATCAATTAAACTCAAACCTATTCAAAATTAAATTTAGAAACAGAAGCATATTGTGAATTTTGACTAGATAGAATATCTGTTATTTTTTCTCGTTTCTTAAAATGATCTCTTTTGTCCAATACATTTTAGGTCTATATAGTGTCTGAAATTTGTTTATATTTACTGTTATAAAATAGTTTTCATAAAGACGTGTCAATATCACCTAAATCAGTACCAGAGCAGATGCCCAGTATAAGGTTACAACATGAGGAAAGCATACGGCAGCATTTACAAGCACGTAGGCCAAATCTGTAAGAGCATAAAATAATGTCAAATGTACTCAATCCGTGTGGGATGCTGGTCCCATATCGGACGCCTCCCGAGGTGGCGGATAGGGAACGCCTCTGAGATATGAGTGGTACCAGGGAAATCAAATACCCCGGGCAGACCAAAAACCAGATAGGGGAAGGTACCCTGATAATAAACCAAAAATGGGAAGCGATCAGAAGAAAATTCCTACGGTGCAGAGAGTCGGATCCCCAGTACTGGCGCCTGTCGGGAGTGAGAAAGCGGACTCCGAGGCGTCGTCAGCAAGCGACCGCAATCAGGGCCGGATCTACATATTTTGCGCCTATGGGCCCCCCTAAATTGCCGCCCTCCCTACAATAAAAACACTAGAAGTGTTAATGCTAACGTTTTTCTGAAGTCAAGCCATTTCAGTGCGTGTGCAAGCATATTTTAAAAATTCGCCAAATATAGTAATTATAAACCAATCCAAAAGTGTTCATTAGCTTTTTTGTAGAGAAAGGTTCAAAAAATGTATATAGGGCTATGCCAGTAAAAAAATGATTAATGTAAAATTTACAAAGTTATTAGCTCAAGAAACAAAAATGTTTAATAACGAAAGGAAAAAGTGCAACTTTAGGCCTACATAAAAATTAGTAAACATTTTTTGCAATTTTTTTCGTGAATGTAAAAAATGTCGTAATTTAGTGCTGAATAGAACTGAATAAAATTATTTATCAATTTCAAGTTTATTATTTTGAAAACACCAGTTCAAAGAATCCCAACAAAAGTAGGCCTAGTATGAATAGTAACTTAGGAATATATTCCTTGCCCAAAGATGAAATACTATTATAAGAAAGTGTAGAGAATAAATCAAAGAATTGAACGGTATACTTGTAAATTATTATTTCATAAAAGTATTTGACTTAGTTCAAGTTTTACTTGAATCACAAAATTAGATCAAACGAATTGAACTTCTCACGGACGCATCAAATACGACATACTGTGAGAAAACCCGTTGGAAGTGCTACTTCGGGAGCGTGAGAAAGTCGAGTTTTGAATTTCCCATTTGTCAGTATTTCTCAGAACTGTACGAACAAAACCGTTAGAGTAAATATAGTTTGCTTTACACCAAACGAAAGATTGAACTTTGGTCTATAAATAGATATAAAAAAGTCTATTGAAATAATTCGAATTTTAAGAGATATCTCGAACTTAAAATGTGCTGCTTAATTGGTTTAAATTTGTCCGATTGCAAATTTTTACAGGCAATTCCATATCTTTGGAACTATGCAAGTGACGTTTGATTGGATGGTAGTTTTAGAAAATTAAAATCTTGACGAATCCAAAGGTATCTCTACATTATTGTCAAAATATCCCGTTCGAGCACCATTGAGCTTTAAGCCCGGTTTACACGCTAAAATAAATCGTAACAATTTATAGTTACAATAAATCGAAAGTGTGAGTACTGTTTACATGCAACGATTTCTTGTCCAATCTTCATTGACGAATATTTAACTTTTGACAGTTCTTTCTTACAAACATTACGCAATGCATTATTTTTTTTTTAACAACAGTGTTTCTGTCTGCCAACGGATCAAACTCCTTGTATTTTTGAACAATGACTATGTGTGCAAGGTCTGTTTTATTCTGTCTGGATATTCTTTGCTCTTAATGAGCCACAAGCAGGTAAAACTCCAATATAGTACAATAAATTCAGTCAAGAACTCTCGAGGAGTTTGAGCTGCCTTGCTATCAATTGAATAAAAACAACATAAGGGAAAAAAACACGTAAAACGGGATCAACGAACTAGTGCCACAACCTTTCCCGTGAACGGCCCTTGCAAACTGAGTCAAATCGTAGCGATAAATGGGCGCTACTGTTTACACGTTCCAATTTATCGTTATGATTCGCAGAAATTGATGCCGGCCAGCACCAACCATACAATTCAATTCCAATAAATCGCTGCAATGTCCTGTTTACACGCAACGATAAATTGTAACAATTCGATTATAGTCGGCAAAACATTTACAGAAAAGTAAAATTTTAAAACAATGATTACATATGTAAATATAAGTTTTTTTTTAAATACGTAAGTACAAAAATTAAAGTTTAAATCATTTTCTTTCCAACTGTTTTTGTTTTATTGCAATTATATGATTTTTAGTGGGTGAAATATTCAATACAAAGTAGCGTTGTCATTGAGTAGTGTTAGACCAAAGCCTAGCGCTTTCACTCCTCAAAAGGGTTAAAAGCACTCTATACCAAAACCAAAATTGTCTCTAGTTTACATTAAATTTGCAATATGTTTTACTCATTACAAAAGTGTTAATACTATTTTCTTTCTCCTAATTTGCTCAGGTTGATTTAATTAGTAGTAAAACATTTTTTTATATTACTAATGAGTTAGTGAGATAAAAGCGTTATTAAAACAAAATATATTATGTAGTTTGAATTACAAACAAATAAATGTTTCATCTTTAGAGAAATATTATACTCAATTTTTATGAATATTTCTGCATGATTACACCAACAGGATGTGAGGGGGCTAAATCTAATTTTACTTTTACAAATTTAATTACGTTATTACGTAATTTTTACAAAGTGAAATTCAGAAGTGGTTTTGCAAAATAATAAAAGACACATCAATTTCAAATCACGAATTTCAAGTTTATTATACATTATACAGTTTAAACAATTACATCCATCCATGTTGAGTTTGAAAACACTTTTCTTTAAAACACACTACACTACTATAGACTACTACGTTTAAAACTCAAAAAACAAAAGTACAGTAAATCAGTTTTACACTGAACGAATCGCACTGAAGAGTTGTGCTGCAGCACGAGAACAGTGAAAAAGTGGTGATGGTGAAACGCAAACAACAATAAGACTGAACTGAACGAATGACAAAACAGACAACTGTGATTTCTCGCCTTTCTCGGTGTTAGCCGAAAGCACGAAGTTTATTGATTCGCCACCGAACGGAGCCAAGGATGCACGAAGCAGCGGCCGCATCTCTCTCTCACACGTGCATGTGTTTGTGTCAAACGAATAACTTGGCATTAGATCATTCATGACTACATCTATGTCAGACGCTCATACACATCCTGTTGTAAAACTGGAATGGAGTTTTAGTTTTGTTCTAAAACATAGTATTGTAATATTATTTCTAAAATTCCAGTTTTTCTTTGCCTTTTTGTCGCTCTTAAAAATTTGCCACTATGGGCACGGGCCCACTTTGCCCCATGCTAAATCCGGCCCTGACTGCAATAATACCAATACAAATAAAAAGGAAAAGGAAACCCATTTTAGGAGGAGCAATTTGACTGCAAGATCCCCAAAATTAAAGGAGGTAAATAATGATAGCTACATTGCAGAGATATCAGTCATAGATAAACTGTCTCCACCTGATCTAGGTAGGAGTGAAGAAGCAGTGAGTACCTGCAAACTAGAAGAAGAAGAAAATAAGGAACTCAGGGAAAGACTTAACGAAGTAGAGCAGCTAATAAGACAACTAAAGGAAGAAGTATTAAGTCTGAGATTGGAAAATAACAAGCTAAAAACCTTTCAGTTGTCAAGTTTCAAGTTCAACGAGGAAAGGGGCCGAAACCTCGCTAAAATACAACACTGACGAGTCTCATACAGTTAAGGAAGAATTAACTAAGGAAACGGATTGGATAAGAAGGAAGAAACCCGTAAGAGGAATGAAAAAGAGGAAAGCAGAAAGTTCAGCTGAAGTTGAAGTAACCAAAGATGCTAATAATGTCAGAAGACCTGATCATAAACCGGTAAAGGCTCCTAAAGAAAAACAGCCTCCACCAATAAATGTTGTTGGCATAAAGGACTTCGCAACAGTGAGAGCGCTAGTAAACTTGGATAAAATGACCAAGTTAGCTTCCCTAAACAATGACATGTGGAAAATTAATACAAAGGATTCTGATGCATATAGAGCTCTTTCGACTAAGTTAAATGATGGCTTCCAATGGTTTACATACGAAGACAAAAAAGACAGGCCAATTAAGGTAATGGCTAGGGGTCTACACCCATCCTGTACTACAGAAGAGATAATAGAGGATATAACCAATAAAGCCGAACTAAAAATAATTGATACTGTCAACATTATCAAAAAGGAGAAGAAAACTGATGAAGATGGGAATGAATCAATCTTCAAAAGAGGACTCCCGTTATACATGCTCACATTTGATAATAGAGAAGAAGTAAGAAAAATTTATAACATCAAATCGATACTTCATATGAGGTTGAAGATTGAGCCATTAAGAAGAACTATAAATTTAATACCACAATGTAAAAAAAAGTAAAAGGCTTTAATCACACAACAAAATACTACCATAGAGAACCTAGATGTGTGAAATGTACAGGTAAACATTCTACTGCTCAGTGCAGAACAAATAAAGATATTCCACCAAAATGTGTTAAGTGTGGAGGAAATCACCCTGCCAACTATCAAGGGTGCGAAGTCGCAAAGGAGCAAAAAATTAGAAACAAAGCAAGTATCCCTCAGCACAGAAAGGGAAAAGAAGAGGAGAAAAGGTTGACTCCAAAGCATATGGTACAAAAACAAGATGAAAGTAGAAGTACCTTCTCCCATGTGGTTCAGGCTAGACCTGGTAAGGGGGCAGAAAACAATCTACTATTAGAAAAGGTATTAAGGAGATTGGAGACTATAGAAAAGCGGCTAGACTCTAATGATAGGAAAGTCGAGGAGGTAGTCACAAACCTCGCAGATATTATCAGCTACTTTAGATATGAATAAAACTCTCAGAATAGCAACCTGGAACGCAAATGGTCTATATTAAAGACCACTAAAGAATACCGTTGCGTGGCGGCCAGTAGGATGGGCACGCAGTGTTGCCATATCTACTAGTCTCAAACACTCCTGGTATTTACCGCTCGAGGCTTGAGCACACAGTTTAAAGAATTATAAATGTGTTGAGTCTGCCACGTTCAGTTAGAAGCGTGGGAAGAACATGACAACGTTGCACTAAGGCGATTGGAGCGTTCAAGGTCTCAGTGTACACAAGCCCGTCCCTCAACGGTATTCTTTCGTAGTCTTTACTGTAATGCAGCACATTCAAGAACTAGAAATATTTCTCTATATGGAAAAAATAGATATATGTTTAATATCCGAAAGCCATTTTACAAAGTCATCATATTTCCATATAAGTGGCTATAACTAGTATTCTGCTGTTCACCCATCAGATAGAGCTAGAGGAGGGACTGTATTAATTATTAAAGATATTATTCATTATTGTGATTCCTACTTCCTGGACCATTATTGTAAAATTTTTTAAATTACTTTACCAACCTTCAAATGGTCCTGTTAATTAGACCCAGCAGCAGTAGAGGGGAAATTAACAGGACCATTTGAAGGTTGGTAAAGTAATTTAAAAAATTGTATTAAAGATAATCTACAGCACTACGAGGTTCTAAGGATTGAAGAAGAATTCTTTCAGGTTATCGTTGTCAGGACTCAAACTAACAAATACAAAGAATGTAATGTTGGTGCCATCTACTGTCGCCCAAAATACAACATAAAATGTGAAGAGTTCAAGCAGATGTTTGAAAATATTGGAAGAAGCTTTATTATTGGAGGGGACTTCAATGCCAAGAATTTATATTGGGGATCAAAATTAAATAACCCAAAAGGGAAAGAACTGCTTGAGGTAGGAACAGCCCTAGCACGTGGTTTTCATTTTGGGGGTAGACCTACCTACTGGCAGACATAAATAAGATTCCAGATATTAAAGACTTTTGCTTAAAGAGGAATTTCAGAAAAATACATTCAAGTTCAAAATAATGAGAGCCTTTCTTCGGACCACTCCTCAGTTATATTGACAATTAGTGAACTCATAATTTCAAACAAGAAAACTACTCCCAAACTAACAAATGCTAAAACTGATTGGACCTTGTTTGGAGACCTGTTGGAAGAAAACTTAAACGTGAATGTACCCATTAAAAATGTATTTTAATTGGAAGAAGAGCTTGATATGTTTATCGAAGTCATTCAACGTGCTGCGTAGAAGTGTACGGCTGTAAGCCATAAACAATGGAATAAAGAAATTAACTATCCAGTTGCACTAAGGGAACTAATCAAGGAAAAAAGGAAGACAAGGAAAGACTGGCAAAGGAATCGAGACCCGGAGACAAAAACAAGGCTAAATAAATTGTGTGACAAAATAAAATCCTATATTAGTGAACTGAAGAATGAATCAATAAAATTAATAGATTCTTAGTCTATCTACATATACAAAATCCAAATACACTCACTCACTCACTGACTCATCACGAAATCTCAAAAACCACTGAACGGATTGGAACAAAATTTGGTATGTAGCTTCCTCTAGGGCCATAGATGCTCACTAAGAAAGGTTTTCAAAAAAATTTGAAATTTTAGAGGGGTTTGGGGGGGACAAAGTTACTAAATCACGATTTATCTAAAACTACTGAACGGTTTGGAATGAAATTTGGTACGTAGCTTCATCTAGGGCCTTAAATGCTGGCTAAGAGTTTCAAAAAATTTGAAATCTTAGGGGGAGTTTGGGGTCAAAGTTACTAAATCACAATTTCTCCAAAACTACCAAACGGATTGGAACGAAATTTGGTATGTAGCTATCTCTAGGGCCGTAGGTGCTAACTAAAAGAGGGTTTTCAAAATATTTGAAATTTTAGGGGGGTTTGGGGGGATCTAAGTTACTAAATCAGGATTTATCTAACACTACTGAACGGATTGGAATGAAATTTGGTATGTAGCTTCATCTTTTTTTCATTTTATTTATTAAGCTGTTGACAAAATTTCAATTGTATAGCCATGGTAAAAGTATTTAAAAAAACTTACATGAAAATTTGAATAATAAAAATCACCATACATCTAATTAGACAAAATTACTCAACAATCACTCATAAAAGGTAAATCATAATAGTAGATAGTAATAAAACTGAGAACTTATGTTAACAATAGCTTATATGGATAGAACAAAACACGTATGCCAGTCAGCTATACACAAACAAATGTCAGAGAACACAACAACAATAATTCAAGAAACAAAACAATCAATAAATAGAATCCACAATACAATAAAATACACTGGCAATACCCCAACAATTCAAAACAACCAATAAGGATCTGGGCACAGCTTTCCCAGACTCATTCCTCTATTGTATAAACTCACCCACGGAGTAATAGCCACATCTCACCAACAAATCCTTCAGGTGCTTTTTAAAAGTTAAGTTGTTTTTTATTTTCTTAATAGACTCTGGGAGCCTTTTAAATAAAGCTATTCAGCTTGAGCAGGTAGTTTTTTATGAAGATTTAGTCTGTGTTTTACCTATCTTAAGTCACTCCCTTTCTGGTGAAATAAGTGTGGTAGTCGCTATTTTGTGCTGTACAACACTTAAACCGACAAAACAGTATTACCTCAGCAGTTAAGCAGTTTTCTGCTTTAAATACATCCCTGCATGACTGGCCATTTTTCAAATTTGAAATTACCCGTATGGCTCTTTTCTGCATAATAAATAGTCTTTGCAATTTGGTTGAATTTCCCCATAATATAACCCCATAATTTAAATAAGAATATATTAAGCCATAATATACAGTTTTAAGGATTTGCTTGCTGCAGCCTTGTTTAGCTAAGCATCGAAGAACAAAAATACCAGAAGCTATTTTTCCGCAAATGGTATAAATGTGGTCCGACCATGTCAGTCCTTTGTCTATATTTAGACCTAAAAACTTAACAGATCTGACCTCTTCTAGTTGCTCTTCACCCAGAAAGATGTTAGCACCTGAAGATCTAGCCTCTTCAGTGAGACAAAAGTGCATGAAATTGGTCTTTTTGGAGTTAACTTTTAAATTCCCATCATTAAAGAACTGACCAGCTACACTAATTTGCTCAAAACATCTAAATTCTATTTCATCTAAACTTTTACCACTGAAGGTGATAGTTGTATCATCTGTGTATTGAATCACATTGTCAATATTAACAGATGTTGACAAATCATTAATATACAATAAAAATAAAACTGGGCCAAGAATTGATCCCTGGGGAACCCCATATTTGAGCTCTACCTTGTTGGACCGCTCACCAGAAATCACTACTTGCTGTGTTCTTTCTGTCATATATGATTTAATCCACCGTAAAGGCAGTCCCCTTATGCCAATATGTTCAAGTTTATTAAAAAGTGTTTTAAAATTTACACTATCAAAAGCTTTGGTGAGGTCTAAAAAAACACTGAGTGCCTGATCACCCCTATCCAGAGAATTAACTATAAATGATATTAATAGCATCTACTGTTGATCTACTTTGCCTAAAACCATATCGACAATCAGAAAGAATTTTATACCTGTTTAAAAAGTTAACAAGTCTGACCAAAAATGCCTTTTCTACCACTTTGCCAAATATTGGCAGCAATGAGATTGGGCGATAATTATTTACATAACTCGATTCTCCCTTCTTAAACAGCGGAATAACCTTTGCTATTTTTAATACGTGTGGGAATTCTCCACTCTCAAATGAGACATTGATCAGGACAGATAGTGGTCTCACCAATTCGTTTTCACACTGTTTAACTAGCCACATTGAGATACCATACGAATCGGATGTTTTTGCTTTGAAACTTCTTATTGTTCTTTTTATTTCCAGTTCACTCACAGGAAAGATCATCATTGAACTACTTGAATTGGAAAAACCTTCGCTGTCTTTTATTAAACAAATTGGCTTTGTTATATTTGCAAAAAAAGTATTGAAAATTTCAGCCACAGCTAAAAGGCTGAGAGAATTTTTCCCCATTGACAATGAGCTCAACCCGAGAAGGGCCTTGATTTGTGCTCCTGTAGCCGTTAATGATTTACCATGTTGTTTTTGATATGTCACCAGAAAGGGTAATTTTTTTGTTTATTTCATAAGCCTTAGCAGCTTTTAAAACCCTTTTATATATTTTTTTATAGTTTTTAAAAAAAACTTAATTTTTTTGTCATTTGAGTACTTATTCTGGAGGCTTAACAACTTCATTCTTTCCCTTGACTTCAAAATCCCCTTGTTAACCCATGCATTTGGCTTAGCTTTACAACTCTTACTACTAGTTCTATTCAAGTGACATGAAAGATCTAGATAATGTAAAAAAATGTTCTAAAAACAGTCCCATTTTTGGTTCATACTGCCTGCACTCTCCACATCTAACCAAGCCTCATGCGAGAGCAAAGATCCCAGGGATTCAATGTTATCAGGCTTCAGAAGCCTTTTCCATTTATACAAAACTGTTTCCGCCTTGGGAATAATGTTATTAAGAACAACACCAATCGCAAAGTGATCTGAAATACCAGTCTCCATGCAATCAACTGAAACCTCCTCTGAACTCAAATTTGTTAATATGTTATCTAAAGAAGTCGTAGATGTAGCCGTAACTCGTGTGGGCGAGTCTATGAGCCACTTCAAACCATACCCGGACAACAAGTCTCTGAGTCCTTGCGTGTTCAAATGATTTGTGTCCATCACATTTATATTAAAATCTCCCATGATAATAAAAGTTTTGTTATCTTTTGCAAGCTGATCTAAAACATTTTCCAGAGCAGAAAAAAAAAGTTAATATCTCCACTTGGAGAACGATATAATCCTATCACTGTTATAGACATTTTACCCTCCGTAACTATCTGAATGGATGTTATTTCAAAGTCTTTTTCTCTACACAGATCTTGTTTTAATGTCACTTTTTTGTACAAAATATTTCTTTTCAAAAATATAATTACTCCCTCACCCTTGTACACAGTTCTACAGAATACATTCCCATATTTTAAATTGGGAATATTAAATGAATCTACTTCATACTGTCTGAATGCATGCTCTGTTAAAATCAATATGTCTGGTTCACATTCCTTACATAACAAACTAATTTCATCAATTTTATTTCTGGCTGACTGTGCATTCAGATCGATAATTTTAAAACCCGGATTAATAAAAGAAGCTGTCCGACCAAAACCATGCCCCTGCACCTCATTCACATTTATATCTTTTCTAAAAAAATTTAACTTAATCTGGAATTTACTGTTATACTTAAATCTAAAGTGTTAGTTTCTTTATTTGACACCACTACTCAGAAGCCACCTGTCAAGTGCTGTTGCTTCCTGTTGCTTTGTCTCTTGGTTCTTGGCTGTGTCCAGAACAGTTTTTGTTTTTTCTGTTACTCTCTTATGTTTAATGAGCTCTGCCAATCTTACACAGACCATCGACTTTCCGCTCTGATTCAAATGTCCACTTTGAGTAAATTGGGATGGCAAGATTCTATCATTTAGGAAGTTTACACTGATATTCTGAACATCACTTGATATTCTTGTTAGCCTTGAGTTTATGTACTTATGTATAATCTGGTTAGCATTGTTAACTAAGTACTTTTTTAAAATACTGTTTGGAGGGCTTGGAATTTCATTAATAATTACTAAATTTGTTTTGAAAGAGATTGGAAGAATCCTGTCAGCGCTTCTTCAATATTTGTTTCATAATTTCCACCTGGTTTGACGTCATTTGTACCTCCAAAAAAAAAACAAGATAATCGTTCTGATTGAGATCTTTTGCAATTTCTTGTGCTCTTTTCGCAATATAAGATATTGAGGCACCTGGATAACATATCCCAAGACCCTATAGCCTTGCTTGACTATTAGCTGTAGCTTAATGGCTATTTTTCTAGCATGGCTGTCCCCCACTATTATTACTTTCCTTTCCTTTGTTGGGTTTTTGTTGGTACTTATACATATATTTTGTTTTGATATTTTTATGCCGTTAAAAGATTTTTTCACAACATTCACTGTGGCTTTTTTAGTTTTGCATACTGGAAGAGATGTGAAGTGGGGAGACTCGGACATGATTGTATTTTTAGTTACGTCATCAGTAGCCAGTAGTTCAAATCTATTTTGTGTTAGGATTTTAGGAATAGTTCCTATTTGTATAGGTAAGGTTTTCCTGCGATTTTGTACCACTTGAAAGTCTTCCAGTCCCACGTGTTCCATTTGAATCTCTAGGAAATGTATCTTCTCCTTCAGGCTTTGTATTGTCGTTTCTTTCTTTAAACAATCATTTAAAATATTCACCAGCCTACTTTGAAGATCATGAACCTCACAATTCGAGTTACTAAGCTCCTGAGCCAAGTTTTCAATAACATTCTCTAGATTATTTTTTTCAGAACGCAAAAATCTGACTTCCTCATGTAATCCCTCGGTTTCATCAGTGTCATCGAAATCATTAAAGACTGATGAATTTATTGTACTAATAATTGTAACTACTAATAATAATAAAAATAAAATGTTCTGTGCCAAAATAATTTAAAAAGGAATGTAATTTCATAGTTTAAAAAATGTGATCACTTATAAGACACAAGTCCAATATTTGTTGGATAGATTTTACAAATAAAATTTATTAAATTGTAAAATATTCCCTATGTAATTACTAGTCTATTATTAAATAAAATATGAAAGGAATCCTAAGTCAACAATTCCAATTAATAACAACACAAAGTTCAAACTATCAGAGCAGGAGTACTTATCTAATGAAATGTTTGATCAGCAAATATTTGCTATGTCAATAAGAAATGTTATGATATCAACTCCTCTCTTGCTATATCTGGAATTATTTTGGGTTTTTCGGTTAAACTGTTTTATGGTTTCTCTCTGTTCACAAAACTGTCACTAATCCTAATACATATAGAAAATACAATCTCACTTCAATCAACCAAGTTTTACCGTACTAAAATTCAGGGCAAAAGAAGGAGCACAAACACAATCACTTTCCACTGTCCAATTTACTTCTCATCCAATCTAGGGCCGTAGGTGCTGGCTTAGAAAGGGTTTCAAAAAATTTGAAATCTTAGTGGGGTTTGGGTGGGTCAAATTTACTAAATCACCATCTCTCCAAAACTACCAAACGGATTGGAATGAAATTTGGTATGTAG
>JAGFPH010000674.1:31075-45130 GCA_018207615.1 Philaenus spumarius | reverse complement strand
TCCTCTAGGGCCATAGGTGCTCGCTAAGGGTTTAAAAAATTTGAAATTTTAGAGGGCTTGGGGGTCAAAGTTACTAAAAATCCCCATAAAAATACATAGTATAATATATTTATTGATATATTTTTTTGGTTAATATACCTTTAACTTTGGTTTCTCTATCGATCCATGCAAATCCGGATCGGGGCATCTTTCTATATATTTTGCTGCCCCGATCTATACATTTATCATCATATCTAATGAACGATTTGTCTAAACTTGGTGAAATCCCAAACAATATATACTATTTATGAGATAGATATTCCAATCAAACAAAATATTGTACGGTTATAAGTCTTACAAAATTTTTTTGAAGGGTTTAAAATATTGGTAAATTGAATTTTTTATTTTGTTGCCTACAGACTGATCACAATTTCTTAAAATGTATATAGCCTTGAAACAAGAAACCTGGCACAAATAACTGTACCTTGCCCCTCCTTCCCTCCCTCACTTTCACTTTCCTACTCACTGACCACAAGTCACTGACGCATCAGTTGGGCTTATCATTTTGATGTTCTCATTCCTCTAAACCCTTCTATTCCTGATACTCCTGTTCCCTCTTATATTGCGGAGGATAATATTGGGGAAATTGGAAAGCTTTCAGACAATGATCTCCAAAACTCTCAGTCTCTGTCGACAGAACCGTGTTTGTCATCTGATACTGTTGAGTCAGATCATTGTTCCATTGTTCAAACCACCCAGAAACATGGGAAAAAACCACGAAAACGTTTTTCTAATACTAATCGTGCTAAAGCACATAGGGAGTCTGTCAAAAAATACAATGTAAAAAAATCATGCCGTAAATTGCGAGGCTGTCAAAAGATACAATAAAAAAAATCCTGCCGTGCATCGTGAATCTTCCAAAAAATACAGTCAACAAAATCCCCAAGTCAAAATGGCTGCCGTTCAAAAATACAGTTCTAAAAGATGTCACATGAAGGTGCTTCCATGGTCTGGCTTCCATCAATATCAGGGTTTCACTACAACTGCAACACCGATTATCACAAAGACAAAACAGTTGAACTAGGTCCTATGACGACATGTAAATGTGGTACAGCTATGAAGTGGTATAAATGACATGGTTTAGAACCTACAACACACAAAATTACCATCATTTGTCGCATTTATTTCACCGAAATAATTATGCAACAGCGAAGCATTGCCAGGTCAGCTAGTCCACTCATAAAAATGGAGAGTATTTCCTCTGGAAGGGAACAAAAGGAATTAAAAGACCTATAATACAGGTTCCTCCAATTAAAAATACAGATGGGTACATGGGCTAGAAGTAGCCAGCAAAAAGCAAACCTCTTCGCGGAATACATAAAGGAAACGTTTCAACCCATACCAAGACAAACAGAGGAAGAAAGCATACCTCCAATTGACGATGTAGAAATAACTCCGGTGACACTTCAGGAACTAAAAAAGGAAATCAAAACTATTTTAAACTCAAAAAAGGCCCCAGGGTATGACTTGATTACTGGCCAAATAGTAAAAGCCCTACCAGAGAAAGGACTTAGGAAGTTGCTCTATTTAAATTGTGTATTTAAGTACGTTCCTCTTCAGTGGAAGATAGCTGAAGTTATTATGATACTAAAACCTGACAAACAACCTAATGACAAGAAATCATATAGACCAATTTCGCTACTACCAATAATCTCAAAGTTGTTCGAGAAGCTATTGTTAAAGAGAGTCATGCTTATCATTGAGGACAGAAATCTTATTCCTGACCATCAATTTGGATTTAGGCGTAGCCATACTCAATGTATCAAGTCCATAAGATCACAAATATAGTAGAAAATGCGCTTGAGAAAAAAGAAACATGTGCAAGTGTCTTCTTGGATGTAGCAAAGGCATTTGACAGGGTATGGCAAGAGGGAATGGTGTGGAAATTGCAAAGAGATTTACCAAAGCAATACTACACAATATTGAAGTCGTATTTATCTGATAGACACTTTCAAGTGAAATATGAAGACGAATACTCAGGACTGAAGAAAATATCGGCAAGGGTGCCACAGGGTAGTGTGTTGGGACCTATCCTGTACTTATTGTACACAAAGGACATTCCTACACCAGATGATACAACCATAGGTACATTTGCTGATGATTCTGCTATTTTAGTGACTGATAAGAAAACTGAAGAAACTGTAATTAAACTCCAGAGGGCAGCTGATGAGGTGTGTATATGGACTAAAAGATGGTGCATTAGTCTTAATGAAGAGAAATCAAAGTTAACTTTACAAATGGTAAGATCAAGCATCGTATTCCAATTACAATAAATTCTAAACAGGTTCCTCATGCCAATTCGGCTAAGTACCTAGGAATGACACTTGACATAAAGCTGAAATGGAAGAAGCATGTCAAAAAGAAAAAACAATAATTAAATCTAAAGTTCAGGAAAATGTATTGGCTGAAGACAATCACAACTGTCAATCCATAATTAGGTGTTAATATATAAGCAGGTCCTAAGACCAGTGTGGACATATGGGATACAGCTATGGAGCTGCACCAATAAGAAAAATATAAATATAATCCAAGTGTTCCAAAATAAGGTGCTAAGATGTATAGTTAACGCACCTTGGTTCATCAGAAATGATGATTTACCTAGGGACCTCAAAATAGACTCTGTCAGAAGTGAAATAAAAAAACAGGCAGAGAAGCACAGACAGCGCATTAGGCACCATGAACGCCCTGAGCTAGGAGGGCTGTTGGATGTAACTGGAAGAAGACTGAAAATAACCAAGCTTTCGGATTTGATTTGATGGACAATAGTGATATGGAGTAACCATTGGGTTATATCCCTTACAAATGTTATTCATTTATGAGGAATAAATTACTAGATGGGTACATCTTACTCAGTTGTAATAAAAATTAATAAAAAAAAAAATGTACTCAAATAGTTAGAAAATCATAAGGAACCAATATTCAAATGGACCAACCAGGGTGAGCCAAGGAAAGGCGACAAAAAAGAAGGTGGGACCGCAACGCGTGGAAAACGAAGTCTATTACAAAATTTCCATCAAGAAGTAAACATCTCGTGATCTACATTCAGTATCAATTAATTAAACGAGTCTTTTAAAAAAATCATTCCTGGACGATATTCAAAAGGGTGAAAGTGTAGGGTAGTGTACCAGTGTGAAATAAAAGTGTGGGCGACCAAATGTTGATAAAATATCCACATACATTTAATTAAGTGAAGTGAGGAGAGAAAAAATTTTTTCAAACAAATGTAATAAGTAGATTTATTTATTTTCTAATTGTAAGACAGATCTCGGGGAGTAGGAATTTTTGAATTAAAGAACGAAAACATATACTTGCCATTTGATTTTAGACTTAAGTTAGTATAAGATGTATTTAGTTTAGTGGAACTGAGCCATTAGAATTAGCTGCTAAACCAAGAGTTGTAAAGCAATTGGGGCCAGTTACCAATTTAAAGACAAACATTTTCAAGGAAAAGGGGAAAACATTTTGTCAATACGTAATTATATTCGGATTAATTAAGTGATGTGGTAAATGAATTCGCTATTTTATTATTAGAAATTGATTTGTTTAGGCAGCTTGGAGGGCCTATTTTATGTTTTAAATAATGTGTACGATTGTGATTTATCAGGGCATTTTAATTGTTGTAAAAATTTAATCATTGAAGGAAGTGCGTTGGTGATATGTTATTCACTCATTTGAAGATTCACTTGTAGTTGAAATAATTGAAGGATTTTGATGAATACATTTAGTATTTCGAAACTCACACGTCTCTGTAATTATTGATACAGTCTCTGGAGTACACTCACAAGCCAAGAGAAACGTACCCTAGTTGTCTAATTTTGGCAGAGCCAACAGAAAAGGTATATGTATATTTGTTACACACTCAATTCTAAATTATAATAAACATCCGAAGGTTGTATAAAAAATAACATGGTGAAAATACATTCATAAAATCAAAATGCCTTACAAACATTAGTGTTAAATCTTCAAGGCTTGCAAAAACACCTTACAACTTGAAACACCAGACGTTTTTGTACTGTCTATTCAATAAATTTCAGTTGATTACAATACCTTGGAAGTGATTTTTGTGCTGTTAATAATTTCCAAAAGCTTTTCAACGACATCCATCTTGCCAGGATTATTCAAGTCTCCAATCCTCGAGTCAGTAAAAGGTAACGGTAGCACTCTGGACATTAAGGCAAGAGCGTTGCAAGCTGCTCCTACTAACATCAACTGAGGATGTTCCAGAAATGGCACTAAAAAATTTATTGCATGTTAAATGTTGTGAAGAAAGAGCATTGGGACTAATTTGACATTTTTTCAACTTAAATTACTAAATTCATCTACTTTTCTAAAACAAACAAAAGAGCTCAGCAATGGAAGGGGCAAAATTGGTGTACAGTAAGTTCTCTTCCTTTGGTTGTATGAGTAGAAATAATTTGTTATGAAAATACTGAACTATAAATACTATTATAGACAAATAGTTAAATATTTTAAATGCAGATAACAGATTCTTTAAACAACTGACTGTACCTTCAAATTGTGTATGTTTTACAGTTTTTCATGTAAAGGTAAATTACGGTCCAGAAGTAAGCATACAAAATAGTGTAGGAAAAAGTCAGATAACTGTTACACATTTTAAAATATGCTTAAATAATTACACTTGCCTATTTTCAACAAAGATGTTTTATTATGTTCTTCTGAAGTTAGACCATGCTTGGTAATAGATCTCTCTATAATATTGGCTATAGCTAGTATTGAACCATGTATCAGTTCCAAATCCTTGGTATTGTTTGTAAGAAGTTGTCCCAATGTTGCCAACCAAAGTGAACGCAAGTTCTCATCTCCAAAGCCAACAATACAACCAAACAATTGTGCAACTATCTCACGCATTTCTTCACGTGAAGCGGATAAATAGGTCTATAAAAATACAAATAACATTTAGAATTTTTTGCCTAAGAAATTACAAAAATTTATTGAATTATTCTACAATTTTTTTATAAATTATTAAAATTGGTTTTTAGCACTATTAATAAACTAAACACAAAGGAAGATACAAGAAGTGTGGGAGAGTGGAATGATGACAGACATGAGAACGGCAAGTTTTAACCCTTAAAGAGATAAGCTAAAATATGGGCCACCGCTCATTTAGAGTTAAAAAATTATACATTTATTTTCTTAATATTCTTTTTTAAATTTTGATTCTTAGGGTTAAGTAGTACACATGAAAAATACTTAAATAATTTTAGACTTTTTTAAAATATTTTTTAAGAATTACGTAGCGGAATTTACAATTATTCAAAAACTACATAAAAGAAATACTTATTGTTGTCTAAAAATAAAATAATTAAGTACTCTTTTAAACAAAATAATTAAAATAATTATGTACTATTTAAGAAAAACCAGAACTTATACAAAACTAAAACTTCGGAATGAATATCAGTCAGCTACAAACAAGTAACAGCTGAGTGAAACAGATGGGTATATAGGCGTAAGCCGCGCTGAGAACACTTGCGATAGTAGACTCATTTGCTCTGGCGACAGAATACAAACTGATAAGGCATCACAGACATTGCTTATATTTTTTATTTGGTCTAAACATACTCAAAGAACATCACTCTGCACTTTATTGGAAATTTCGTGAACTATGGAATCATCTAAGCATGTGTGAGTATTTACGTTTAAAGGCGCTAGGCGCATTTTAAGGGTTGATGCAATTTTTCAAGATTAAGGAAAATACAATAGTTGAAGTTTAACTACAAGCAAGAATGGCAGCTTGTAAAATAAAAATGATCAAGTTCAAGTAAAAGCAAAGTAAAGCAACAATCACTATTAAGAAGAGAGAATGAGAGTTGTAATCTGGAAAAAAGAGTTAGAAATTTCAATTACCCTTTTAAAATTATTAAAAGAAATAGTGAAACCTTGATTTTACACTTATAATGAGGAAATACAAAGAAATTTTAATCACGGGAAAATGTTAAGATAAGCAATACAATTTTTTTCAGGTACTTAAAGGATTGTTCCTGTTTTAAACACATTATAATAATAAATGAGTGATCAACTCTTAAACATTTTTAATACAACATTTTAAAATAATAAAAGCTCAAATAATTACAATTGTTTCTCTTATCTCGGGGTTTTAGCTGTGGGCAATACATAAATTATATTTAATTCTTATATATTTATATATGTTAATTATAACATTTTGTATCTATTAATTATAGTCTAAAGTTCAGTTGAAGTGTTTAATTAATTTATTTTTATATTTTTAAATAAGAAAAAGTTGGTTAAAAGTTCAAATTTAGGTAGTTGCTCTTCAAATGGCAGCCTATGGTTGGATATTACCTTGAAATACTTGTAGGCTTGATTTAAATCTTACTACTTGTCAGGATTTTATATTACTATCTTCTTATTTTTTTAATTTAAATAATATCTAACCATTTCTTCTTTGTTTATTTAAGTCTTATTTTCATTTCCACAAATTAAATACGGTACGTATGCCTTGTTGCTATGATATCTATTATCCAAACTGCAAAAAGAAAATTATTTTAAATCTCAAAGTCCTACAATTAAAACATGGCCTACTATCATATGCACTTCTCAGTACTATCTTGTTTCTTCCGCACTGATCTGCATTTCATTTCAATTATGGTAATAAGTTTTCTTTTACATGCTGTCCCGAATTTTGTAAAAAATGTTTAATTTTTTCACTTTACCAAATATTTACCATAGGAATTAATAGTTTTATTTATGTTTAATTCAAAAGTTAAATGTATGTGATTAAATTTCACATTCAATTCTTTGCACTCGGAATAAAAAATAAAAACCTAATGGTAGTTGTTGTTACAATTCAAATATTTCCCTAACTCTGTAAATAAAATAAGAACGAAATTAAAAATACGTATTGGAGCGAGAGAGATAGAAGTCAAATTGGAATGTCACTCATTTAGTTAATCCGTCATACACGCCCGACACCTAGCGACAATTATGCGCAACACTAAATACTACAACGAAAAGGTACAATCAAATCACGACTTTCAACTCAAATTCATTAAAATAAATTTACAAAACGAATCTGTAGACCTACATTTTTTTGAACGACGACATGCCGGTAACACCCAACCCTCGGGCAAGTCCTGTCAGCGAAGATACCGAGTACCATCATAATACCGACACTACCATGAAATCAGAAACGGGAAACATATTTCAATCTGAAATTCAACCCCCATGGTTGGAGATATTACTGCAACGTTTCGATGCCTTTCAGGAGGAAAATAAACAAAATCAAAATATTATCAACCAAAATGTGACAGATGTGAAAAAACACCTAAATTCAGTACAGGATGAATTAAAGACTAGAATGTACCAGTTGGAGGAAGATCTACAGAAGAAATTGGATATGCAGAGAGAAACTAGTCGCAAAGAATGGAGAAGCGAACTCCAGGCCCAGAGAGAGGACATCCAGGTGGATTTAGATAAAGTCACCATCAAAACTCAAGAACAGGTTCAGATACAGTTGGATAACCAAACAGAAAGGATCCAGAAGTTGCTGTCCTGCCAAGAAGAGAAAACGAACACTGAAAATGAACGGATAGTCAACCAGAGATGTCAAGAGTTAGAGGGAAGATTAGAGAATAACAAGGAGAAAGAAAACATGAAGAGTCATGGCGGGACAAAGAAAACAGCTGGAGTTAATCGAACTGAACATCCGAGATCACAATACTAAAATTAGGGACATAGAAAAGGAATTAATGGAAAAACAACATAACTACCCGCCCCAAATATCTGTTAGCTGTAGTGGTCAGACTTATGGAATAGGAGAGAACACAGTACCTAAGTTTCATGGACGAGAAATGAACCCCACAGAACATCTTCGGAGGAAACAAAGGTTTTACGAAAAGAGAAGAACGATTAAAATACATCACCCCAGGTACTCCCGATTGAGAGACAAACACAGAAACAACTATTTACCCCAACCGAGGCAATTACCCACTTACAACTGTATCAATAATATAAAAGTGTAATAATTCATGTAAATAAGTTAGTGAGATGAATCAGGTAAATATTTTCATTGTTGGAAATTTGTTCCCAGGAAAACCTTTAAATTAAAGATTTTCTGGAAAAGTTACCTAGGGGATAATTGTTACAATTCAAATATTTCCCTAACTCTGTAAATAAAATAAGAACAAAATTAAAAATATGTATTGGAGCAAGAGAGATAGAAGTCAAATTGGAATGTCACTCATTTAGTTAATCCGTCATACACGCCCGACACCTAGCGACAATTATGCGCAACACTAAATACTACAACGAAAAGGTACAATCAAATCACGACTTTCAACTCAAATTCATTAAAATAAATTTACAAAACGAATCTGTAGACCTACATTTCCTACATCAAAAATATTCAAAACTAAATTCTGCATCCAGGAAAGCTAGAATAACAACATAAAACCAAGTCAATCGACAAAGATTTACGTTAAAATGCAAGGAGAAACTAGGCCTATCTAATTACAAATCGAAGAGAAGTTGGCAGAATGAATCCGATTACAAAAAAAATACATTCTTATTAGAAAATTAAACCAGACCTACGAAAAGAACCAATTTTTTACATCTCAAATGTCTTTGGTCTAAATCTAAAATAAACGCCGATAAGCTATTATAAATATAAAACCGAAGCCTCGACCGACAAAATTTAATCGTAAGCGGATATTTCATTTATGTAAACTCCTCCCACGAAACGCTGTTATTGGTCCACGTAATTCTTGCCACCAAATGAAAAAATACGAAGAATAAGATATATACATTCTAGAAATTAGATAGCAATTATTGTAATAAGGAGTTATTTAAGTGTTTTCTATAATTTAACTGTTTAAAATCCTATTAAATTTCATTGTAAAACATTGTTATGTATCAAAACAAATCCACACAATTAAATAAAGACACAATTAAAATAAATCACACTTCACGACTCCCAAACACCTATTACATTAACAAACCCAAATCCCAGAAGATATGAAGATTCATCAGGCGTTATTATCCATTTCCTGGAAAGGTAGAGAAGCCCCAAAAACAGGACATTGTTAAGTTGGCCACTGAATAGTGTAGTTGATACAATTTTGGCTGTTGAAATTTAAAGAAAAGAATCGGTATTTGAATAAATATGAAGCTTATGAAGTTCAGTGTTTTTCATTTATAACAATTACTATCAAATTCTAATCTACAAGAACAAACAACCAATTGGGTGAGAACTTTCCAATTAACTAGGCCTAGTCTATTTTAAGATCCAACACCAAACCAGTTACCTTAGAGGGATAACTTATCTATTTGAACTAAACTGTGAATAATAATATATATATATATGTTATGCATATAGATTTACCAAGAACCTTTGAACTTTAAATTATCGTAAATTCAGTGATAAATTATAATACTAAATCCATTAACCAAATAACCTTTTTGACGATTCCATATAATCTTGCTCTCATTAATTTTGTACATATGCTAGTTGTGTTATCTATAATCAAATTTGTTTTCTTTTTAAATACTTTGGGAAAAAGACGGCTCCAACCCAACGAGTTAAGATCTTGTGTTTTAAAATTTTATTGAACAACAATTAATAAATTGTTTATCATCAAACTTAGTATTCATAATCTAAATAATATTGTTCTCTGAAAAGAAATATCATTTTATGTATTACCTGTAATAATACAGAAGTAAAAGATTGTTTTATAATTGTAACCCTTGTCGACCATCTTATTTTAATATAGATTTAATTGTAAAGTAAAGTTATTGTGAGTGTTGTAGTATTGTAAACATTTTCATTTTGCAATTCGTTCTGATCCATTCCCATCCCATGACCAGCATCTATACTAAATGCTAAATAAATACTTTTACTCCTACACATTTACATTTTAACATATATTTTATTTGTCACCAATTATTATTCCATTGATTTAATAAATATAAGACTCTTCTACTGTAGTTCTAATACTTTATCATTAGCACCAATTTTACAATTTGTGCTAATTTTATGAAATACTGGTGTTGAAATGTAATTTTAAGACTAAATGGTGAGTGTCCCAGAAAGAAGATTACACATGGATGTAATTTTTATAAAATACCTGTGTTAACATAAAATTAAATCCAGAAAAACTATAAATTAAATGTAGAACATGTAATTTGGGGGAATAACATATAAAACATAAGTGTTTTGACGTGACTGCTGCAAAATATTTTAAATCACAAGGAAACATATATTCTAGGAATGTAAGATCAGAGTAAGATTGTTAGGTGTGGATTAGGCCTACTCACTTTATGAATAAGTTAACTTTCTTTGAATTTAGCATTCTTTTATAAAGCTCTTTATGGTCATTTTATGATTCCCTGTCACATTAAAATACCCAGCCCAAATACAAATTCCCTGGAGCATGAAACTGAACATGCGTGGTCATCTGTTAGTGCAAGTAACAAAACACTTCAAAGTGTACAAAATTTACATTTCCAAACCATAAAAAAAAAATCAAATTTGCTATTTTTTATGAATTTAGTCAAATTTGCTAACATTTTTTAAGGTGCTGTTAACAAATATGTCTTTTTTATCTCATAGTTTGCCAATCCAAAGTGTGCTGCCTTCGAGTTGACTTAGTCGGTTTTAAAAAGACTAAAAATAAAAACTCAAAACTTTGCTGAATCGAGAAAGTACAACCGAGTAAATTACTTCAAATAAAGTTAAATGAACTATTATAAGATTGGCACTAATTTGAACATTAAAACTTCAAAGTCTTACCTTAAACCATTCTAGTTTTGAAACAAATGTTGAAGAAAGAAGGTCAGGAATACAACCAACAGTTTCTAACAGTGATGACATAGGAACAACATCTGTAAAAGCAGTACAAAATTATTAAACTGAATACTTTTAGATTTAAGTCCATCCACAAATTAAATTGACAATTTAAAATAAATATCTATAAAATTATAACTTTTAATAACAGTACATACCTAATGATATAATTATGAACCCATCAATAATTTAATGTTGTAAACAAAAGGTTACATTTTAATATTAGATTGTATCAGAGATTTTTAAATTTTGTTTTGACTGAGTCTGCCTTGTACGGAGCATCTACTAAAAATCTGATATCAAAATTTGTTACGTTTAAGTACATTTTCGCCATTATTTTTAACAATTCAACTATTGTCAACATCATAAAAAAACATTTTAATTGAATTTGGTAGATGTAAACAATTCCAGTTTGTGTTTGTATATACTTATCTTATATACTAAAAAACTTTTGCAAAACTAATGACAGCGAGCATGACCGATTTACATACGGGTTGTACCAAAACTAAGGTTAGCGGTCCTATATGTGCAGGTTATATTTGTATTTTGAAAATATTTATGTTAGTTGGGTCAGAAATGAAAAATAAACTTTTCTTATGGAGATTTAACATAGGGAAAAAAATTAAAGCTTATGACAGCGAGCCTGACCGATCTACTGTACCGATTTACATACGGGTTGTACCAAAAGAAAGGTTAGCGGTCCTATATGTGCAGGTTTTATTTGTATTTTGAAAATATTTATGTTAATTGGATCAAAAATGGAAAATAAACTTTTCTTATGGAGATTTAACATGGGGTAAAATTTCAACTTTGCACTTCTTTGAAGAGTTCACTTGAGGTTTCCACTGAACCGTTTTACACGCGGTTTGTTTTAAATGAAAGATCAATCATTCTATATTTGCACAATTTACTTACATTTTTGAAATAATTTCATTTAGAATGTAATAAAAGAACTTTTTAAAACGTATTTTATCATCAATTAATTTAAGTTTCCCTATCCAGCTGATTATTAAAACACGTGATTGTGCATCTAAGAACAAACAATTGTAGCAAAAGGAATCAGCTGGCTTAGAGAAAATCATTAGTGGCCAGTATTTTTCAACAAACAAATTCACAGGATCAAGTTGAATGTTAAACACGTAGTGTCTAACAGCTGTATTACCAATAAATAAGCAACATTATGAAAAACTAAAAAACAACAATTGAAAGATGAAACTTATATCATTCAAAGATGTGCAAAAAAAACATAAATAATGTGTGTATGTTGCCGTTAAGACAGGTAAAATAAATTAAACATAATTTTAGGTTAGGCCTAGACTGAAAAAACAATTTCTTGAATGTATTTACATTCATTACCATAGCAACCAATTGATTAAAATAACAGATAAAACAGTTGATTCGGATGTCCAGCTTTTAGTACAAAATAATATTTTAAGTTAGGCCTAGGCTCAACCAACACATGTTTCAACACACACAAACCAATAAAAACTTGCGTTAAGGAATTTAAAAATAAGAAAAAACTATGTTACATCCTAATTAAAAATAAATAAGACATATTATAGTAGGCCTATTTATTGATAATATACGGTAATTGATAGTAACTTTTTGGTAAGGGTTTTGATTAAGTGGACTACACCTGAGCCATACTGGTTCTTATAATTTTGATTACAACTGTTGTTATAAAATATACAAAATAATTTAATTTGAACATTTAACATTATTTATCATGTTAGTTTTGAGGTTATTATTAATCCTACACCTTTATTATAAATAAAACATAACATATCTTTTTAGAAGGTTCCATCGGGGGTTGGCGTGCAGAGCACGTAGGGGTCTCCCCTAGTATTAATAATTAATAATTTAATTATTAAATGAATAAACTATTATAAGTTGTAACACTTTTCTAATGCTTAGTCTCCGCTTGTCTTTGGTCCTCTTCAACTCTGGAGCTGTCAGGATGGCCTCCGAGCTGAAACAATGGGGCGAAAGTCCGTGGGAAAAGAAAAGCTGTCTTTCTAATTACTTTCTTTTATTTCGGTGCTAATCGAGTACACAACAAATCCTATTGACTCTTTATTACACGATTATTTAATAGCCGGGAAAGGTTACGGAGATGAACCACACACGCAGTCTAATCGGCGAGCCTTCTCGTAAGAGACTGCCTGTCCCAAAATACTGCATCGTCAATTGATCCCCTCCGGAAGTGCCTAGATACGATTGCATTCCAACTAGGTCCAACTTACATTCTGAACCTAGTGTGTTTTGTGAATGATGGACTATTATTAATTACATTTTATGAAGAATTTATGTTTTTGTATAATTATGTATACATCCCTGCCCACTAGGTTACACTTTAAAATAGTAAATTTCAATGTAATTTTAAAATAAGTACAAACATAAATTTACATGGTGTAACCAAATTAAAATAGGTAAAGATTATAAAAAATAAAAAGTTGTTAGTTATAATTGATATTTTTAAATAAAAACAGTTACATTACATATGCCTTGCTGGCAGGTGTAACCTAATATCCTTGCTTAAATGTACTAAATATTGTTTAAAAGTTATAAGCAGTGGTTCTTTAAAAAGTAATGAATATAAATATGGTAAGGTTGTATTACATGGATACACAACTTATAATTTTAAGAAGGAATTAAAAAAAACAATTTTAAGAATACTAAATCCTAAAAATATCTATAGAGATTAAAGATATTGAGAAAAGTCTTGTGTTTTAGTTCATATTCACAACATTAGGCCTAAGTGTTAATGCAAAAATCATTTCATTTTACATAACAAACACTTAAATAACCCATACAAAATAATAATTACATAATTATCATATAGACCTACATCCCATTTAAAACAAATTATTTTTATTTCATGCTTTTATCGATTCAAACTTTGAATCTAATAATTTTAACTTTTTGGCAGATTATATTTTGCACTAATTTTATAAAATAACAGCGTTAAAACATAATTTAAAATAAAATAGTAAATGTCCACAAAAAAGTAGGCCTACAATGTGCAAATAATATTTGTACTAATTTTATGAAATGCTGGCGTTAAAACACAATTTAATAAACACCAGCAAATGTCCGAGAAAGAAATGAACGCCCGCATACAAAATTGTAACATATGCAACTCCGTGAAGGTGTATAAAGGATTTTAGTTGAAAGGAAAAATAGCCTGAATTATAAAA
>JAGFPH010000673.1:432534-448143 GCA_018207615.1 Philaenus spumarius | reverse complement strand
CTGGTTGTGGGATGCTACTTTAAAAGGTGTGTGTGTGTATGTGTGTGTGGAAATTTGCAATAAAAGTAATAAAAATTTGATTGTTCCAGATAATGGATATTATTGAATTTTTTGTCGGGGAGGAGCTCCCGAACCTATTTTTTGTAAGTAGAAATAAAAGATAACTTTCTTACCAGTATAAAATTGAAATGTAGCTATATCTGTTTGTTTTGTTTTATAGGAACAACCAAGACGTATGGTTCATTTTAGAGATGGAATGAACATTATATTCTATATAGTAAACGATTTCGACCAGAGAGACGCGAGAAATGGTTTCTGTTGGATAAGGGAAGCCATAGAGAGAAGAAGAAGACGAAGGGCGAATAAAAAGAAAATGTGCACACAATGATGATAAGTTCACATTAGACGTGATATTATCTGTTTTTTTTGTTTTTATAGGAAAGGGAATATGTCATCGGAGAGGATGACGGTGACATAGATTGGGAGGAGTATTTCTTTGAATACCCTGAAGAGATGTCCTCGGACGAGGAAGAACCTCTCCAGTGGGAGCTGGAGAGAATACTGGGGAGGGATATTTGAATAAATAAAAAATTTAAAAAAATATTACGATTGTTTTGTGTATTTTTATTTCTGTGTTGTTATTATTTGTGTAAAAATGATCTTCCTAACTGTAAAACAGTTTTAATTTTGTTTTACCTCCTTTCAGACCTGATTTTTTTTCGAGGATGATATTTTCCTGCTTAATTATGACTAAATATAATTTTAATAGTTTTTGAGAAATATTTAACAGTAGGTTTCGAACTGTTTGATATTTAAGACCTGCCTAAATACAAATTAATGTTTTTCATACCAGTTTTCTATAATTTTATTCTTAAAAATGCAATATAAAATAAGAACTATAGTAATTTGTCCAAGCAAATCACATTGTGCGATTTGTGATTAACCTTTTGCACTCTATTTATTTGGCACTTGGCTGCTTCACCAGCTCCAATTAAAATATTACTGTTTGCAGAATTATAATAATAGAGTTTAGAGCCTAATAAAAAATATGTTTTTTTATGAATTTAAAAGTAGTGATTTATATATGATTAGAGCTTTAAAAATAGTTTTTACAGTGAATATGTCTGTTTAAGTATGTCAATTGTATTTATATTTATTCAAAAATTTATTTTAACAATAACATTTTTGCGAAATAATGGTACATAACCACGTTAACGTATAGTTTAAACAGTTGCCATTTCTCAACACAAAATAAAACAAAAACGGGGTCTTTACGTTATTTACATTAAAAAATTTACACAAAACTGCAAAATAATAACGTACAGTAAAAATAAATTCTACTTGAAAAAGCGTAAACAAAGGTTACAAGGCGCAAGATAAAAGACGATGCTATTTGTATTTCTTGATCAAGACTGGCTGCTCAACTTCATAAAATATATTCCACAGCCAATATAATCTGTCACTGGTTTCTAAACTGTTTTAACAACATTGAAGTCTCATTAGACCGAAAACCACAGATTCTACACTTGTTTAGAACATAGAAATCATATTAAAACGTGTGTCGGAATGAGTCAGACAGTGGAGCGAAACGGCAAATTAGCGATGTCGGAATAAGTTCGCTTATGAAGCGCAAAAGGTTAAAACTAAACTTACAAAAATATCAGTTTTGTAGTCACAAAATAGTCTATTTACAAAAGTAAATAAACAGCTGTTCAATAATGTTTAGTTCTAAAAGTCATATATACTGTACACAATTAGTGTACGTCAACATTAGCAAAATAATACAGACAGTCGTGGACTGTCGTCAGAAGTGAAAACATTTTAGCTTCATATAGTTAACTTTATTTTTGAGTTATTAAGAAGTATTTTTAATCAATGTATTACTGTTGTATTGGTATCTTAAATAATTGCAAAATGCGGTGGAGCCTTAGAAAATTGTGGAGATAAGATAAAAAAATTGGTATGTCAAATATAACCATCTGTTCCTTTTTACATGACCGAAGCCAGGTACGACAGTTGTAAAAAGTTTTCCTTATTTACATGGCCGAAGCCAGGTACAGCTGCTATAAAAATAACTTATTTACTTGAACTAATATGTTTTGGGGAACCAAGCGGTCTATAAGGTTACGTAAAAACAAAATGTGCAGAATAATATCCTACATTTATATTTTTAGAAAAACAATAATTCATTCTCGTTTGAAAAATCTCAAAAAATAGTTACTTCAGTTAATAAACGTACTTGCGGTTGTTGCCTAACGAACTCGTCTGAGCGATGTAGACAACCAACGTGTGTACCAAATTTGAACCAAATCGGACTTAAAATGAGGCCGCTAGAGCGCGAACACATATATGTAACATTTTAATGATACCCAAAACGTGTTCTGGGGACCGTGATCAGTGCTCATTTACTACTCTCAACCTCAGGTCTCACCATAATAGTCACTGCAATAGCTCATTTTTCCTATGGAAATTCGCTAATAAACCTAGTCTATACCGTAAACCTAAAACGATAAATAATTTCCGTACGTAACAAATTAAATCCAAGACGTAGTTTTAAAATGGAAAGTATTAAAGACAAACAAAGACGTTGTAGACAGGCCTCGCTGAGAGATACTTGTTTACAGCTATCGAGGTCAAACCAGTTTTTGGTGATCCAGCGCAAGCGACTGTGGCCGCTCAGAGTTGTTGACATTTTACAGCGTATAAGCTACAAACCAGTTTTTGTGACCGCAGTCAAATCCGTGACATTTTACACATCTTGTTTCGTTTCGGAGGTTGTTGTGAATCTTGTGTACTAAACAGGTAAGACTTTCTTTTGTTTTGTTTGTGTGTAGAGAGTAATCTCTGAAACTTCTGAACCGATTGAGAAATAGTTTTACTATCCCTGAGTAATATAGGCTATAATTCATTTCAGTAAAAACATTTTTATTTAAATATTTGTAAATTTAATCGGAAAAATCTTAGGTTTTGCCTATAACCAACACATGTATTTACATTTATTACCATAGCAACCAATTGAATAAAGTAGCTGATAAAACACCTATTAATTTTCTAATTAAAATTTCACACTTTAAAGCAATTCATATTTTTAAGTTAGGTTTTTATTAGAGTGTAGAGCCTTGCTGGTTCTTTTAACCGTTATTATAACTGCTGTTATAAAATATACGAAATAATTTGATTTGAACATTTAACAATATTTACCATCTTAGTTTTGAGGTTATTATTAATACTACACCTTTATTATAAATAAAACATAACATATGTTTTTAGAAGGTACCGTTGGGGGTTGGCGTGCGGAGCACGCAGGGGTCTCCCCTAGTGTATTATATTTGTAATGAGAAGATACTACAAAGTTAGAAATTCAATAACTTATAATTGTTACTATAAAAAAATTTACAATTTGGCACCTTAGTGGTTAATACCAGAGCCAATTGACCGAGTTAAAACAGTAGTAGTGTCAGATTTTGTTAAAGATACATTATTTTTTTTTTAGCATGGTACAAAGGTAGTATTACGTAATACGCACACAGTTAAAACAAAGTAAAATCTGCATAAAACTTAGTTATTGTGTTATCTGTTTCCCGCAGTTAAATTTGAACATTTCTCGCAGAATTTTAGCATGACAATCTGTTTATTTATGATAAAATGTAAGGAAATTCCATTTTGTATTATCAATATTTATTAAAAACAAAATGTCAAAAACAACTAGAAAGATACTATGGAAATCAATCAAAATAATGAGAGAATAAAATATGTTAACTCACAAATGGTTCCAAACAGTTTGAATAGTGCTGTTTTAACCAAGGTATAAATACACAATTTCAGACATACGCAGTTTCAATTAATTTGAAGGCACTCATGTTCTTGAACAAACACCTGCATACATGCACATGAATGACTTTGTATTATAGCAGGAAGCTACAGGCTCAATTCAGTAATATTTGCTTTAACACATTCTATAATTATTTCTTTACGATTGAAACAGCATTTTCTAAACTTTTATTTTTTCACTAATATATAAAGACAAAACTCTTATTTACACGTACTGCAAGGTTTGCAAGATGGTGAATGTATAAATACCTAAAAGTAATCTAGTACGTAATTTTACTGGTAAACCTAGAGATTAAGACCTTGAAATATTTAGTTAAGAAATGCAATATTTACACGAGTTATGTTACGTACAAGTCTACGGATATATGTAGTAAATAATATCCACAAATACACATTTTATTTACTCTGTTTTATCTGAATTTGAGAAAGTATAACAAATTTTAAATTCTTGGAAACAAGTTATGTTTATTTAGAGTAAACCGATGATTCGGTTTAGAACGTATCCACAGGTCTGAAAGGAGGTAAAATGTTGTTCTGTAAGAGGAGTGCTAAAAACCTCAACAACTAAAGCATTGTTTGTAAAAAAAAAAACATATATTGTTACTAGAGTTCTTCGTAATTGATACCTTAATTTTTAGACACATTATTGTTGGATCTGTAAACACTGAACAACACAGTCTGTAAACATTTCAGTTTGACAACACTGAAAACAAACTTTAAGTAAATGAAATCTGATGAAAAGTGTAAGACGGTTTACCTGGTTTTGGTAAACGATGTTTGCAACCAAAACAGTGTTAAAATAAAAGTGTAATTTAATTGATACTAATGAGGTATTAAATTTTAAGCAGTGGTATTGGTTATAGAAAATAAAGTCAGCTGATAAAATTATTAACTTGAGAAAAAAACATACAAAAGCATTGTCAAAACTGACATAAGACTTACACTGGTTAAATGTTTATATTGAGTGGAATACTAAAACTAATTGTTTTGACTATTAGTAGACACACCTTGTAATATAGGATAGACAATTTAAGACACAATATAAATTGTACGACTTATTCAATAGAGTGCATAAATGAACAATTATTGTATCTCGAAAACGGCTCCAACGAATTCAAAGAAATTTTGTATTTAGGTATAGTTTTCATTTTTAAGTACACCCATATAGTTGTATTTCGTGTAAAAACACAATTTTTAGAAAATCTAATTTAAAAGTTGAAAAATTTTAACATAGGGTCTTATGGGTTGCCATGTTGGTTACAAAATAACAAGGGAATGGTAAATAAAGCGATCAAAACAGCTGTTGTAAACAAGCCAATGTATACTGTTTTATCAGCTGTTCATTGGATAGTTTTTAATTACTGTTAAAAACAAAGCTAATATATACTGTTTTAGCACGTTTGACTTAGAATAAATTGGGCCTAGACTGATGAACTAACACATGCATATACATTTATTACCTCAGCAACCAAATGAATAAAATAACAGATAAAACAACTATTAATTTTCTAATTAAAAGTTGATTTCAAACTTTGAAGCAATTATTTGTATTTCTAACTTTTAGGTTAGGGTTTTAAAGTGTAGACCTGAGTTTTGCTGTTTGTTAACTGTTGATATAGAATATAAGAGATAATTTGATTTGAACGTTTAACATTTTTACCATCTTAGCTTTTGGGGGTAATAACAGATTATTCTGATACAATATCAATTTTTACCATTGAATAGAGCTTTAATCTATGGAATTGACTACATTTCAACTCTATAACTGGGACTATTCAATCAACACATAGTTTGGAATACGACATCGGACTCAACTAATAACGTAGTTTGGACAATACAACACTAACAAAATGGACAATTCCTAACGCAAAAAAACTAGAAAATTAATTTGAAATACAGTATACAGCACTAACCAATGAAGAAAATCCTAACACGAAATGTAATTGAACCTCTAAGAATAAAATTACAAAAGAGCCTAACACCAAGTTTTATAGAGTTGTTTCAGAAATGTTGCAAAATAATAATAATTTAGAAATGTAAAATATTTTTGGAAAATAAAACTTCCTATTCAAAGGGTAGAAGTTGATATTGTATCAAAATAAATTTTGAAAATGATAAATTATTTAAACTTACCAGCAGCAGCAGTTGTGTTTCACTTCGCACAGTTTAAAACGCGATTCTGGTGTTGAGTATGTTTGGTGGGTCTTATATACCTAATTTTAACAAGTATGACCTTTTGATTGTGGGTCGTTTTCCCGTTGCTGCACTTTCCAAAAGTGCAACGTACTTGATTTGAAAGTGCCTGGCTTCATTTCATGAACGTGGAACGACACTTTCTAAAAGTAATACAGGGTGTGCCAATATACAGGAATGAAATTGAAATAACATTTTAATTTTATTTGTGAGTTTTTATAGATAAAATGTGCATCGATCAGCGTTCTTAGACCCTTTTTACGGTGATGTTAAAAATTATGGATATATTTTTAGGGTTAGGTGATTTCAAAATAACAAGTACAATATATAGATTAAATTTCATTTATTTGTACATATTGATACATTTATTTATTCCCACCAGTAATTCCTGAATTTACAATTAATCAAAACACAAGTACATAATTTTGCTATAAATCCTGTTCGTAAACAGTTGTGGCAGTTGAACAGCTGATTCTCGGTGAACCGCGTACATATCTTGTCACAGCAGGTAAACCCCTCAAAGTTCGTTTTGTATAGGACCAGTTTCATTGATTTCTTCTGTTCCGTTACACATTTACAGTGACAAAAACTATAACATTTGCAGATGTTACATGCCTTCCCATCAACTTGACATTTAGGTTGCTCAAAACATTGCAACTTACAACAATACAGTGTATGCTTCTCCATCTCTGAGAATAGAATGAGGGATGGCCGCTTTGTGCGTGGTGATAATATCCAGCGAGGGGCTTGGTTAACATATTGGGGGCTTGGTTAAGTTAGGGGGAGAGGGGGGCTTGGTTACACTATTTAATTGAACTAGGGAGAGGGGGGCTTAGTGGGGTTTGGTTAAGCTATTTAATTGAACTAGGGAGAGGGGGCTTAGTGGGGTTTTGGAGAGGGGGGCCAAGTGGGGATTAGGTGAGTGGAGTGAGCTTGGGTGGGACAAAGTAAGTGGGGCTTAAGTGGGAGATGGGGATAGGTGGAGTGAGCTTGGGTGGGGCGAAGTAAGTGGGGCTTAAGTGGGAGAAGGGGCAAGTGGAGATAGGTGGAGTGAGCTTGGGTGGGGCAAAGTAAGTAGGGCTTAAGTGGGAGATGGGGCAATCTTCTCAACCAATCAGGGGCTTGGCACCACATACTTTTATCCCCTCTACTTTGTTTTGGACCAATCAGAGGCTGTGCCCAGGTACCATGATATACTACTTCTATTAGTTCTTACACCATTGTTTTTTATTTGAATTCTGATTATTGAATTTTATTTGCGGCTAACTTGCTTTATTATAAATATCTTTATTATTATCCATTCCATATAAACTCGTCTGAAACATGTGTACAGACTGAACGAGTGATTTTAGAAGAATTCAGTTTTTTTAAGCTTAACCCTAAAAATATACCTATTGCTATATTGTGTTGGTTTATCCGAAAAAACGTGTATGCTGATGTTTTCTTTAAAAACAATTGCTTATGTTAGACTATATATTTATATAGTGTAGTCATTTTAAATCAAAGTTACCCCATTACCTAAAAAAAAAACTCTTATAAGCTAGGGATTTGGTATGTATGTTGTATTTAGCTACTGTAATAACATACTAAAAGTACTCCCAAAAAAACCTTTGCTACGGCCGCCATCTTGGAAAACTGCGCCCAAAACCAGTTTTCCCCCCATAACTCAAAAACTATTCATTCTATAAAAAAAATTTAAATAAAAAATGTTTGGCACAAAAAGAGCTACAACTTTTGTACTTTGCAATTTTCAATAAAATTAACCGTTTAGCCATAAAATGCAATATTTGGAAATGAAGTTTGACAATTTGTTAAAAAAAACACACTAATTACCGTTAAAGGAAGTTATAAAGAAATTTTTAAATAAAATAGCTTTGTTTTAATTTAAATATTGGAATTTCCTGAAGAGTTTCATACCAATAACATAACTTTTCTCTTTTATATTTTCTCAATTTTTAAATGTTACACTGCTGATGATCGATGCATTTCGTTACCAAGCTAGGCTACCATATAAACTGCTACTGAGTTTAGCCATGGTTTGTTTTACTGTAGACCTAATGAATTTTTTGTTTTGCGATTTATGTTGGAACCCATGGTGATCTCTCATTTGCACTCTACTTATTTGGCAATTGGCTCCTCCACCAGATCCAATACAAATATAACTGTTTGAAGAAGTATTTTTGTAAATTCGCCAAAAAATTACTATAAACAGTAAACATAACTCTTATTATATTTATATCATCTTGTTCGCAATAAACCAGAGAATAAGGGGAAAAATGTTGAGGGATTAAAATAAATATTTTTCATTGAGTAGGCCTATTTTGAATATAATCGATCAGAAAAATTAATTAATTATTTTGTTTTGTAATGAAACTAAATATAGGCCTAAGAATAATTTTACACTAAATGTGTCGATTATAAAATATTTAAAAAATAGTCTTGAGGTTTAACAAAATTATTTTATTGAGTAGGCGTATTTTGAATATATTAGGTCGAACAAGTAAAAAAAAAAAATGTTTTTTTATGAACTTAAAAGTAGTAATAAAAGTGATTACAGCTTTGAAAATACTTTTTGCAGTAAATATGTCAATTGTTTAGGTTAACAATAACATTTTTGTGAAATAATGTTACATAACCATGGTAACACATAGTTTACAAAGTTGCCATTTCTCAACACAAAATAAAACAATAAAACAAAAACAAAATTACTACATTATTTATATAAACAAAATGTATATTCATTTAATTAAAAATTTTAATATTCATTTTCCAAAATAACTGCTACACCACAGGTGTTTTTTGCAAGGACTTTTATCATATTTTTCCAGTAGGTAAATACATACCAAATACCATAGTGAACTCAGTAGGAGTTTATAATGGTAGCCTTAGCTTGGTAGAGAAATGCACCGAAGGCTTCAACAGTGTAACATTTAAAAACTCTCATAAAATACAAAAGAGAAAGTTATGTTATTGGTATGAAACTGTTCAGGAAATTCCAGTCTTTAAATTAAATCAAAAATTTTTTTGTTAAACATTTCTTTACAATTTTCATTAACGGTAATTAGTGGTTTTTTTAAACAAATTATCAAAATTGGCTTTTTGGACGCCATTTTCCAAGATGACGGCCGTAGCACATGTTTTTCTTGTGAGGACTTTTAGTACAGTAGCTAAATGCAACATACATACTTACTAAATCTCTAGCTTATAAGAGTTTTTGTCTAGAAATTTGTCTAGCATGACTGGACTACTATTACAAAAAAAATTTCAACTTGTGAAAAATTAACATCTAAAGAGTAATTAAAAAATATAGCCTCATTAAAAAGCTCTGTAAACTAGTTGACCATGAATGGTTACATTAATAAAATATGAAATTTTTTAGTGATAAATTTTAGCTTAAAATGTGTTTAAAGGTATTTACGTACTATACGGAGGCCACTATTTTTAGACGTTTTGTATTACATACTATTTTTAGTAGTAACCTAGCAACTAAACATACTGTGACTAAATACTATAGGTTAGAACTTTAGGCTATTTTTTTTATTATTCTTGCATTTCTGTCATTTACTAAAACAAAACCTAACCTAGCAACGTTTAAAAAAATAGTGGTCTCCGTATAATACATAAGTAATTGTTTAAATTTATATTTTTACTGTTATTTATATTTATAACATTTACTCAACTGCGACAAAGCCCAAGTATTAAATTTAACGTAGCCATAATTATTAGGTCGAACAAATTTTACCTATCGGAAATCTTCCCAGATCGAGGAAGCAATGCCATACATGTTGGACAGGGAGCCAGGGCTCGAAAACCCACGTCATAAGGTACAAAATTTTGGATACCCCCACATGAACTGCTTGGGTGGGGTTGTGACAAAAAGCTTTGTCTTACTTGTCAGACCGGGGGCTTTACGACGCTACAGATTTTCGAAATTTCGAAAAAGGGCCAAAAATTACGTGATAAGGTACATGGCATTTAAGGTAATTTCCGTTAATGGCATTTTTACTGCGATTGCCACCTGAACTCAAAACCGTTCAGTAAGACAAAATTTTTGTGGGCTTTTGACGAATAAGACAAAATCAAAATTTTGATAAAGGGACAAAAATTACGTCATAAGGTACATGAAAATTTCTTGCTTCTTCAAGTCAGTACTAGTCTTGAGCTCACTAAAACGCTTAGTAAGACAAACATTTTGTGGGCTTTCCTACTTTAAGACAACAATTTTCAAAAAAGGACCAACAATTACATGATAAGGTACATGGTTACCGTTAACGGCATTTTTACTGCGATCGCCCCCTGAACTCAAAACCGTTCAGTAAGACATACATTTTGTGGGCTTTAGACTAATAAGACAAAATAAAATTTTGAAAAAGGGACAAAAATTACGTCATAAGGTACATGAAAATTTCTTGCTTCTTCAAGTCGGTACTAGTCTTGAACTCACTAAAACGCTTAGTAAGACAAACATATTGTGGGCTTTCCTACTTTAAGACAAACATTTTTCCAAAAAAGTACCAAAAATTACGTGATAAGTTACATGTTTCCCGTTAATGGTATTTTTGTTGCGTTTGTCCCCTGAATTCAAAACAGTAATCTGTAATGTTTTCTAAATCTACTGAATCATTTGCGTAATTTTTGTAAAGGAAGTTTCTACGTTAGGGGCCACAATATTTTTAATTAATTAAATTACAGTCAGGGCTGTTAGAATAGTGACTAGCACATTGACCTCACACTCACGGAATTAAAAAGAAAACTGATAAAAATTAAAAAAATGAAAAAAATCAAATACGTACCCAAGTTGATTGGTTGTTTATTCTACTTCTTCAATCGTCAATAAACCAGTGGTCGATGTAAGGAAACCTGAAATATTGCGCTACCACACAAAAGACATTGTGTTTATTCAGGTTTGTGCAACAAACTTGTTTCGTTGTTAACATGACATATTGTTTATATGTAATTTTTCCCTTTTATATAGTTATTAGAGTTTTCAGGAAAAACGGTAAATAAAAAGCTCTCGGGCGTAACGAACTTGACTTTATTTAGATTAAGAAGTATCAAAGTATTGTTTAAGAATTTTTCATTAAAATATTGTATTTTCGAAAAAATGGTATAACTTGATAATTCAGACAAATTTTTAATTTCTTTCAACATAAACATAACTGGGAAAACCTACACAACTAAACAAATTAATACATTTTCTCAATTAATAATGCAAAAATACTAATGTTATTCTACATATTAACACTTTAAAGTAACTTCATCATTTCAGAAACAACAAATATAATCATAAACACATCTATAAAATTTGCCTTACTTTTTTTTTTAAAGCTCTTCGTCAGAACCATGCTTTCATCGTGTTGTCAATTTGGTCTGGGAACTTTTGAACTTTGGGTTGAAAAATAAGTACTGCAGAAAATGTTGAAGTACATGAGGAAAATCGTCAGTATCAGACAACATATTCTTTACCAATCAAAACTCACCCAAACGCTTTCTTCCTATATTGAGTATTGTCTTCCGCAATATTAAAGCAGCATTTAGTAACAACTATTTCTGGGTTTATCTGTTCCATATTAGAGTTAAACTGCGCCCAGGCAGCTTCTGAAATGTTCATTCCAGATTCGTAGATAATAGTTGCTTTTTGTTTCTTATCTACAGTTATTTTGCTCCCATAATTAGCTAGAACTTTTTCCACAAGATGATAATCTTAAAATCCAGTCATTTTGGCATAATCAATAAAAAAGGCCTCAAGCAAATTTATAATACTTGACTACGATATTACCAGTTCTTTTTAAAGGACTTCATCTTCAATATAACTGCATAGTGCTGCAAAAGTTTCCTTGTGAGCATCCCTCTTTTTACACCATTCGTCTGTTCTTTTGACCTCTTCTTCATCTTTGCCTAATCCTGATCCAGTTTTGATAATTTTAATCGAAGCTTGTTTTAAAAAGCGGCTTCTGCAAATACCGTGATAAGATACTTCTATAGCTGTGAAGTCTGCTTCGCCTATAGACCGAATGATTCAGTAGACCAAAAAGATTTTTATTTTACTTCTGAGTGCTCTTTTTATTTTATTTTATTATTTTATTTTACTTGATTATTAAAATGAGTGCTTCTGTTATAAAAGTGGAATCGCGACTGAAGTGGAAGAGCTGCACTGTCAACATAAAGAAGCAGATACGAGGCTTGTATTCCACTAAGAACATATCTTGACCATGTTCTTGAACTACAAAACCAGCCCACTTCCGTTAGTGAACAAAGGGTAGCCTATAGCTGACGGCGTATAGGATCGCTTTCAATAGCAGAGTGTAGAAATAGATTCTAAATTAATAGTATGAAGTGGCTTTGCCTTTAGGTGTACGTGAAGTTCTCGGGTTAATACAGGGGCTTTGTCGTGAAGAAAGCACTATGTAGGCCTAACGCATTTCATAGGCGTATAATAGGTTCAATGAATAAACAAACAATTTGTGGGCGACATTGTGGATTTTTGTTAGTTTCATAAATTGTGTTTATGTTAGGCGAACCTTTAAAAAAAATTGTCGTAGCTGATAAAATGTTAGACTTCGTGCGACCTCTAAGTTACATTCGACTCATATATTTAAAAAAAGCTAGACGATTTAGTTTTATTTAAAACTTTTTGAGTGATAATAAACATAAGACTACTTAGCTGACCCGTGTGAAAATTTCGCATGTTAGGAGTACGTACCATAATAATACGCTGATTCAATTCAGTTAGTTACGTTTATTTATTTACGTCGGTTTATAAATAACAGTTTCTAATGATTTATAACGCTTTATGTTGATTTAATTTGATTGATTTGCGTGATAGTAATGTAAACCATCTAACAGCTGTCATGTTAGTTAAAAAGAGTGTTAATAGATAGCCTTTCATTAGGAACCATATGAAGTACAATGTACAAGTTTTTTTAATCAATTTTTGTAGCGAAAACATGAAGTTTAAGCTGTTTCTCTATTTTTCGTCAATAGCGGGGAACATAAAGTTTTAAAATGATGTCTGAATAATTAATTTTGATGACGAATTAAGGGAGATATCGCTTAGCGACAAAAAAAGAACATCTTTGAGAAATAATATATAAGGACGATTTGACCTTGTTTTATTTATAAAATTATATTGATATTAATAACACCTCAACACACCGTGTATTGAACTAACCAATATTACCAAACCAATATCCAAAACACAATATTACCAAGAACTTTCAATAATAGGTGGATTATGGGTTTTAGCAACCTTTTGTGGGATAATTCTGTTTCAACAACTAAATCACACAATCCCCCAAAATAGTGTTGATACCTACCCTTAAATAAACATTTTCAAATTATAACTCACACGACAGGATCATCAAGTAGTTCATATCTGAGATCTGATTGTTGGATTGTACGCGGATTAGTAGACTATGCTTTAGAACTACTGATGGAATTCCATAAGAATTTTTTATACATTCCAGATAAATCAACTGTGACAATAGATGGACAACAAACAAAAGATCCTAAAAGTTTCAGGATTTTAAGGTACACACGCGACTCATACATTTAAAATATTTATATTCATATCTTCGTAACTGACTGGCCGATTTGGACGATATTTTGCCTGCATATATTTCCTTCATTCCAGTTAGTGTAGGATAGACACTGTAAATTACGAACAATTATGATATTAATAAATGTGGGAATTTTTGTTTTAACTAAGGGAATTATTTTTAAATAAAATTATTAATTTGTATTCTTACATATTAGTACAGACAGTGTATCATGGGTTTCATTGTTTTTGTTCCTCTAGGCAAGCACAGATAAAAAATGGTATTTACAAAATAGCACATCTTATTCTACAAAATGGTATTTCTCTACGTTTTTTGTGTTTTGCTTTAATTAGGCAACTATCATAGCTTCATATCCAGAACTACTTACTAATTTAAAAATATTCCAAATTTAAACTTAAGAATAATAAATCGTTCTAAAATCACCGAAAACTTCAAAACAATAGTTTTATCTTTATGACAAATAAAAACACCAGTTCCTAGTTTGCCTCCTTGCATTGCTCTTTATTATTATTAGCAAAGTGTTATTAAATACAACGTATAAAACACCCACCACTATTTGATGTTTTTTATATTTCTCTCAACAGTTTTCTGCTTACGAGATCCATTCCTATTTCTCTTACCCAATAGTACCAAAAATCACAGAAAGTCAAAAGTCGTTTTCAATATCAGAAGTGAATGGGTACAAACAGGCAGGATAAGTGGCAGTAAATAAAGTTGAATTATATTTTGTAAAAGTACATTGATTTAATTAATACCGGAAATTTCATGTAACTAATAACAATATAGATTTATTAATACACTCCGTATAAATTGTGAGATTTTCCAACGAGACCGATTCGATGCTTTGTTTGACGAGACAAATACCCAAACGAGAAAAAGCCGAGATTAATCCAAGACTCGTCTCCTCAACACAATCTTTAAAATATTTGTTTTTTGTCGTTATTATTTTCCTTTTTGAGTAAACAAATGTGATTTTGTTGTTTTAAATGAAGGGCAAGAGGCAAGGATTTAGAAAAAAGTGTAATAACGTGTAGGTCTGTTATATTGTGTGGTTATAATAAGGGATGATCAAATATTTGCTGTAAGAAGTTCATTAATTTACTGTATTTGAATACAGTATAATGTTTCCAACAACTAAAATTCTTACAGAGTGTATTTAATGTATTCAAATTAAAGTCGACATTTCCTGTTCAATTTATTTCTGTCGTTCAACTTCTGGAGAAATTAAGTTTGTCAAACTGCCGAGGTTTTGTTTTTTGAAGACGGTTGTAGGCCTACAAACTACGGAACTTAATTTTAACAATAGTTTAACATTAAAAAAAAGAACGTGATAATGATATTATTTGGTTACACAATTATAATGCAACGGCCAGATTCTGTGCCGAATTCGACAACGTAACTTGTCTTTGTCTTTGTAGGCCTAGCTACGAGAAAATATGTTGCACTAAACCCGTTCTAATTAAGACTCGGCAGGAATGACAGCAGCCCTCCAAGTGGCAGAGCTATACACTTACACTACTAGCATTGAGTTTGTGTGCGTTTCATTCTTCCGCTAGCAAATATAGGTCAGCTTCATAAAGGCGGAAACTAGACTGTAAATGTATTGAAATGATCATTCATGACCATTTGTTACTAAACACAGCTTTATCTCACAGATTAAAATTAACGGATATATTATTTTTCTAGTACGTGAACAAGTTGATGTGACAACCACCAGAGTGCAGGCTAAACACTCGAGTAATACAGTGACTAGATAGATACAGTTCTGCTAAATGGAAGCGGCAGCCATGTTTAACCTAAATATAATGTCATCTGCTCAGAAGTATAATGTAAAGAATAGTGTTGTGTCTCTTTATAATTAAAAGAGAAATTACCTCTTTGTTTTTTTATAAAGGGAAAACATGCGATTTAATTGTCACAGTTTGATACTAATATTGAAATTAAATAATACACATTGTGTTTCTTCTGTTATTTCGTGAAAAAAGATATGACAATAGAATATAAACATATAATATGAGGATTTAGG
>JAGFPH010000673.1:417724-432434 GCA_018207615.1 Philaenus spumarius | reverse complement strand
CTAATTACCCACCCTGCTTGCCTCAACTTAAGTTGAGACGGGCTATAGTAACTAAGTTCGAAGCTACGCAAATTTGCTGAAGGAGTGTTTGACCACTACGCCAGTTCAATCAATTCTAGATTTACTTGATAATTTACTACGTCTATTATTAGTCAGGATATTTTAGGAATAAATTTAATTTTGTTTCAAAATCCAAACTTCATTCTTTAGGGTTCATTTTCTTCATATTAAAAATCAAGGGGGAGATCGGATAGCGTCAATGTCTAAGGTCAGCGAATACCTCACCTCTTGTTGTTGGGATATAATTTAAGGTAATTAAGGCCTATATAATTTACGTACATAAAACCAATAAATTTCCCACACAAGGCGTATGCTCCATTTGGTGCAGCACGTACTTTGAATATAAATGTTAGAATGTTATGTGTATTGTAAATCATTAGATGTTCCAGAAAAGACGTAAATAAATGCAAATTTTGGCTGTGCAACAAAACTGAACTAATAATGTTTATCAAATGAACTTTCAGAAGCTTTTATTATACACAGACAAAATTATAAAAAATAAATTCTCAGAATTTGAGAAATAAGTTGTTGAGAGCAACAATTTTGTTTATAGCGCCTCTCAGATAGATGTCGCCAACGTCAGGGAGATTTTATAAAACAAATAAAATAGAAAAAAAGTTTCATTTATAAAATACTAGCTGGCCCGATCCGGCTTTGCACGGATAGACAAATCAAATTTAAACGTATATTAACAAAAAATATATTATATCAATAAATATATTACACTATGTATTTCTTATTGGGATTTTTAGTAACTTCGACCAAAACAAACCTCCCCTAAAATTACGAATTTTTAGAAAACCTTTCTTAGTGAGCACCTATGGCCCTAGAGGAAGCTACATACCGAATTTCATCCCAATCCGTTCAGTAGTTTTAGAGAAATCGTGATTTAGTAACTTTTACACCCCCAAACCCCCCCTTAAGATTTCAAATTTTTTGAAACCCTTTCTCATTTGCACCTATGGCCCTAGAGGAAGCTACATACCGAATTTCATTACAATCCGTTCAGTAGTTTTAGAGAAATCGTGATTTAGTAACTTTTACACTCCCAAACCCCCCTTAAGATTTCAAATTTTTTGAAACCCTTTCTTATTTGCACCTATGGCCCTATAGGAAGCTACATACCGAATTTCATTCCAATCCGTTCAGTAGTTTTAGAGAAATCGTGATTTAGTAACTTTTACACCCCCAAACACCCCTTAAGATTTCAAATTTTTTGAAACTCTTTCTTATTTGCACCTATGACCCTAGAGGAAGCTACATACCGAATTTCATTCCAATCCGTTCAGTAGTTTTAGAGAAATCGTGATTTAGTAACTTTGACCCCCAAACCCCCCCCCCAAACTTCGATATTTTAAAAACTCTTTTTAGCGAGCACCTAGGGCCCTAGAGGAAGCTATATAATACATTTCATTCCAATCCGTTCGGTGTTTCTTTTTAGTAACTTTGACCCCCCCCAAACCGCCCTAAAATTTCGATTTTTTTTAAACTCTTTCTTAGCGAGCATCTATGGCCTTAGAGGAAGCTATATACCAAATTTAATTTTAATCCGTTTGGTAGGTTTTGATAAATCGTGATTTAGGAACTTTGACCCCCCAAAACCCCCCCTAAAATTTAGAATTTTCGGAAACCCTTTCTTAGTGCGCGTCTAGAGCCTATAAAGAGTATTAGAGCCAAATTTCATGTTTGTTGGCCTCGAGGTTTTGGAGAAACTGTGATGAGTCAATGAGTCAATGGTATTTGGCTTTTATAAGTATAAATAGATAACAGAAGTGGTTTAGGGTGTAAAAATAGATTGTCTGTAAGACAAAGATACTACCTTTTTGTCCGACATATATCTGACTTTTAACTTTTAATATTTTTTAACGACATGCGAGCGCACTCGGTTTTGTTTAAACGTCAAAAATACAATTAAAACAAAAGAAGTTTATAAATATATTCCCTCGACTATATATGTTAGTTTAATATACTAATGACCTAACAACGAAAGAACAACGCGAAAAAATTATAAAAACTAAATCAGGCCTACAGTTTATTTTATTGTAATTAGATCTTCTCGGGCTAGTACCGCCGTGACGGTTCCAAATGTAAGCAGATTTTGGCTGAATTATTTAAATAATTCTCTAATCTGAAAGCGTCAACCTCGTTCGTCAGTCAACTAAAACTAACTGGACCTAATCTTATTGTTACTTTATACAAACAAAACAATGCTTAATTTGGTTGACAGACTTTCTGAGAGTAAAAAGTTTTGCTATGTACTAAAACTACATTGTGCATCAGAACAAAACGTAGCCTAAAAGTAGGCCTACTACAGCCTATTAGAGCCTACAACGTGTATAGCTAAATACTAAATTGGTAACGATAATGATTCAAAATATTCAATGTGCTATATAGTTTAAAAAGTAAAAGATTTGAAGGTACGAAAATTTAGTTTGGAGATTTTAACGACAGTATATAACATATTTTGAATTAAAGTGTGTGAGAGGAAGGTATATAGCTGATGTGTGTTATGTACACAACATTCGGACTTTGTTAATATTCTAAGTAAGAAACATGTTACTGCCAATTCCAATCCTCGCCTATAATAATCTAATCTATCTACCAGGGAAGTGCATACAAGAGTTGTGTACTGTCAACCGTCCTGAAAGATTTACCTACATTTTATTGATAACAACATTTTACTAACGCGACATATACTCAAAATTATTAATTAAATTAAAATTAATAATTGGTGACGGGATCAGTGAAAGGAGGTGACAGCTTCCAAGATAGTATTATTGCTTGATGCGATAATAAAAAGCGTATTTTCATATCTTTTTGACAAACGTCTAGATTCGATATAGTTTTTCTGTTAATTATACCTCTTTAATCAGGTCCATCGAGAGGGACGGGTAAGTGGGAATTTCCCGGGTCCGGAGAGCTCAATAGGGGCCCGCATTTTCTTAAAAGTTCCGCAAAACCTGAAGATGACACCACATTCATTTTTCATTGCGATAAAAATTGTCTTCCTGATCATAAAATTAACGACTACCTCGTCTGAAATTTTAGGAATACTTATTGATTTTCTAAGGTCCTGAATATAAAAATCGATTGAATTAAAAAAATTCCCTTAAAAAAACCTGAACATAGGCCTAAAGTAATTTTTATTCCAATATTAAAGTTTGATTATTATTATTATTTATAATAATAAAATTATTTTATTATATAAAATAACATTACAGAGTGTCCCGTAAGTTTAGTGGCAAGCTTCGGTAAATGGTTCTATGGGTCAAAATAAAGAGAAAATAAAGCATTATTTTTTTCAAAAACTTCGCTTTCCAGATATCCGCCATTATGTTTCTTTTACAAAATAATTCATATCTAGAGAACAGTTTTACCGATTGCGTTCAAACTTGGTATCAAGTTTAACCTAATAATAATCTATTTTAAGAAACATAAATGATTTTCTCCACCCATACGTTTCAAAATGGTGGTTGTTTGAAAATTTCAAACCTGGATTCCCAAAAACCTGTACATTTTAACAAAAACATTCAAGGCACCTTTTTTGTAGCTCTTTTGATTGCCTATCTGATAGTCTAACTGTAAAAACAATCTGATGAAGGATAATAGTTAAGTTATCGATAATAACAGCATACGTACCCACCATCTTGTTGTGTTTACTGTGTCGGTATAGGATACCGGATTGAACAAACCAATTATTAGATATAACTTAACTATTATCTTAAATACAATTAATTGTTTCGACAGTTACACTAACCGATAGGGAATTAAAATGGCTACAAAACGAGTGTCTTGAAATTTTGTGTTAAAATGTACGGTTTTTGGGTAATTTAGGTTTGAAGTTTTCAAAAAAAACAACCATTTTTAAACGAATGATTTAAGAACATCTTTTATTTTTCTTAAAATAGATCATTATTAGGTTAAACTTAATGCAAAGTTTGAATTTAATAGGGCAAATGGTTCTCTAGATATGAATTATTTAGTAAAAGAAACAAAATGGCTGATATCTGGAAAACTTATTATTCTTGATTTGCTCTTAGTTTAACCCTTAGAACCATTTCTCGAAATTTGGCACTTTACTTATGGGACACCGTGTAACATTAACATATGTTATTAACAATGTACATGCAATATTTAGTGTAGCATAGTCATTTAATTGTACAAAACAGTGTCGCGTATAAATCATACAATCATATCTACATCTATACTAATATTATTAAAAGGTATAATTTATTTGTTTATTTGTATGTAAGGGGGTAATCACAGGAAGTACTGAACCGATTGAAAAAATAGTTTTACCAATAAAAATCTACACAGTCCCTGAGTAACATAGGCCTAGTAACATTGAAACAACCCCTAAAACAATACTGTAAATATTAATTGTTATACTTTTCTCAAAGCTAGAGAGCTGACATTTTGTAGATTTATTTCTTACAAGGTAAATAGAAAAATTAAACTAGATTGCATTTTGTCGCGAGCTGCTAAGGGGTGAAAATGTGATAACAACCCCTAAAGCAATAAATGTTAATTGTTATACTTTCCTTAAAACTAGAGAGCTGAAATTTTGTGCATTTATTTCTTACAAGATACACAGAAAAATTAAACTAGATTTGCATTTTGTCGCGTGCTGCTAAGGGGTGAAAACGCAGTAACAACCCCTACAAAAGATGTTGATTTTTATACTTTCCTTAAAGCTATATAATAAACTTTTAATAAATTAAGGAATTTCAAAATAAGAAATAACTATGTTACATCTTAATTAAAAATAAATAAGACATAATTATAATTTAATAGTAGGGCCAATTTATATAAAATAAAATGTTTGCATTTGCGAGCGAACCGAGCCCTCTAGTCATTAGTAAAGTCTTATAATAATACATTTTATTTATCAATTGGAAATATCGAATAAGTTAGAAGCAAATAAAATATGGGATGGAAGATATTCCAAGAGGTATCGCCGGGACGCGATGTACTCCTCTCGAACCTTCCTCTAACATCGTAGAGTTTTTCTAAATTTTAGCTGCCATACTGGAAATAGAAAGAGCCGAATGGGGAAGAACGTATTCGTAAAAATTGTTTTGAAATATTCTTGAAACCATTCCAAACGATATCCCACACGTTAGTAGGTGTCATTAAATATTTATTTTTTGAGATACCATCCTTTGGCCCTCCAAAATTAATATTAAAACATTTTTTTAAATTGTAGTCTATCATTATAATATATGCGACTATTAATAATAATGCAATTATTAAAACGCCAGCAGATCTGTTTGTTTGAACTATTATTTATGAGACAAATAAAACCAGTGACACATTAAGTATTAAGTGAAAACAATGTAGAAATGAAACATTTAAAGTTAATGAGTATATTTACCGTAACGAAAATCTGGATTCATTATCATGCAAATATCTAAAATTATGTGGACAATATAATCCTGTCTAGGTTTTAGGTTGTTTTGTTTGATAGTCATAGCTCTCGACTAATACTATAGAGACTTTAATGCCGTTAGAAAGTAACGCCTCGTCTGTAGTGTATAATATACCAATATATTAGATAGGTCTAATCATAATGATATTCATGAGTTTTCAATTACATTGATTAGATTATTTTAACATTCTTAAAACAGTGTTGTATTACCACCATACCAATAACGCTAAATATATACATTTTATAGTAGCTGAAGTATAATTAATTAACTAACCTACACTACTTTGTACTCCGACAGTGTATTTTTGAATGACGATAAAATTATTGAGCATACGCTATAAAATATAAGGGCAAACCAATTCAATAAATACGCTTTTAAAAATATATTGCGACAATTTCAATGCACATTAATTTTCTGTATTTTCTAAAAGAAAATTAATATAATGTATTATTTTTATAGACACTTTTTATTTAAAAAATTAGCCAATGGTGCAACACTATACAAATTTGTTTTAGTTTGAACTCATCAGTTTAGTTTTCAACTAAACTCAGTCGGAAAATACACAAACCGGCAACACTTTGTCCCCAATAAAATAATCCTGTTAAGTTATACTAATCACGTTCAATAACACTAACAGAAAAACCAAAACACTCACCAAAGTACGACTGTACATGGTTCACGAATCACGAAGAATAGAACACGGAAGCATGAAGTCTACTGACCCACTGGTAGTAGTGTAGATGACCCGAACAAACTGCGCCTGCGTAGTCAAGTGCACCTCGCTCGGCAAGTTCAAGGTCTTTCTTGTTAGGCCACGCCCCTTTCTCTTACATTCCAAGATTGTCAACAATGTAATTACTTACAAAAATAATAACTGTTCACGCATCTCTTATTGGAGGTTATAAACAGCGATATACAATGCGGAGTGGAGTAAGGCCGTAGTTAGACTTGAACATAGGTTTGCACTCACTCATCTCTCGTGTAAATTTTTGTTCCGTTCTTTCTAATTCTGGTAAAGTATAACTTAGACCTACTAGTAGTTCTGTGAACAGTAGACCTCGCTCGTTGAAATAACAAATGTGGTTTTGAGCTTAGGTTAAAAATAGTGTGTCAGTATAAGGATGTAAACACAAGGTTTAGCCAGTGAAACATTATTTTGCAATTCCCGCGATTCCGGAATTTCTATAGCCCGTCTCAGGTTAAGTTGAGGCAAGGAGGGTGGGTAATTAGGGTCGGTTTCAACCGTCATAAAACTGACCCTTATTAATGGCGCCTGAGAGAACCTGTAGGACACTCTAGTTTAAAATTGCAATTCTGTATGTCCTAAGTGAAAATGAAAAAACTATCATATTTCGTTTCATGATACTTTCCAGATAATTTTGATACCAAATTTGATTACATTTGGCCAACTTTGAGCTGCACTAGCATTATAAACTTTCTTAGTTGAATTAACATTATTAATTTGGTTTACAACAGTAAATCCACAAAAATGTACTACAGAGAAGACAACTATTAAGACAAACGTACTTAGCACTGTAAATATTTTGAATGTATTTTGATATATTATTATTATGATTGATTGATAAAGAAAAAATGTACATTATTTAACTGTAAATATTTGTAAAAAAAAATAAGTACAAACAAATTATAAAATACAAAAATATAAAAAAATTGACAAAGGTCTAACAGACCAAAACATTTAATGCGGCCTCTGGCAGTCTCAAGCCTGCAAAACGAGCTATTTAATAATTAATTGAGCTCCGAAGCGCAGAGAGAAAGTTTTAACTATCACAAATGGTAATTATAATATGTTATTACTATTTACTATTATTATTATGTTGCTTTAATTAATGCAATATAATTAATACCGCTTTATCATTAATAATAAAAATTTAATTTTGTAATTTCTTGTATTAAAAAAACAGTTACAACACTTTAAGTCGGCCGATTAACATGGGACAAACACACAATTGTTTGTATTATGATAAATAACGATACAGTATCGATTTTTACTCAAATAATGATTATTTATTACATTTTTAAATATGAACTTCTCTAGTACATTTTTGTGGCTTTATTGTTGTAAACCGTTTAGTAATGTTGATTCAAGTAAGAAAGTTTATAATGCTAGTACAGCTCAAAGTTGGCCAAATGTAATCAAATTTGTATAAAAATTATCTGAGAAATATCATGAAACGAAATATGATCTAATTTTTTCATTTTCACTTAAGACATACAGAATTGCAATTTTATACTATAGTTTGTTACAGGTTCACTCAGGCGGCATAATAAGGGGTCAGTTTTATGACGGTTGAGACCGACCCTAATTACCCACCCTCCTTGCAACGGTTGGGTTCCATTTTGCGGTCGTCCATTTACCGTTCAAAGGGTAAAATCGTCCATTTACCGGTCAACCCAAAAATCTGGAGGGGTGGGTCAAAAATAGTTTTCCATTTTGCGGTCACATATTTCTAAAATTCCGAGAACATGTGAGCCAGGTTGATGACTCAGAGCGGCGAGCCAGGCCGATGGCAGTTTTCCAGTCACGCACACTCAAGTTTCGATATAATTAGAATAAAAAAAAACTAGAGGACTAACCTAAACTGTTTAGTCACAGTATGTTGCCGATAACAGTATAATTGTAGTAGGCCTATTTTGCAATTATTTTTTATTAACTTGTAGCCTACTTTTTTCCATTTGTAATATTTTATTATTTCTTATTGACTTATAATGTTTTTAATTCGAATTTTGTTGTACTTTATTTGCTCTATTGGACTGTATTGTCCCATATTTTATGTCAGATTTATCTTTTGGTCTGATTTATTTTAATACGGGTTTTTGTATTAAATTGTAATTGTTGTTATTTGGAATATTTTCTAATTTTCTTATTTAATCGCATTTAATCCTATTTTGCAATTTTTGTATTAACTTATAATTTTTTCCATTTGTAATATTTTGTTATTTCGTATTTTTTTTATTTGATTTGTTCTGGTACTTTATTTCCTGTATTGGATTGTCCCATATTGTATGTGTATATATTGCCTTAACTGTGATTAATTGATGTGTATATAGCCTACTTGTTTGTATATAGACTAGTTTGTTGAAATAAACGGCCATTCATAATATCATCAGACATGATTTGTAATTTAAGAAGAATCTGCCTGTTAATATAAAAGTGGCTCCGTCAACAACTCCTCGTGAAGATCTAAAACTCGACATCTGCAAACAATGTGCATGGAACCTATTCATTCAAAATAGTCAGGTATTCTAGGAATCGAAACCTGACCGCAAAATGGAAAACCTCCCCTCCCTCGAGCCTCCTCACCCCCACACTTGACCGGTAAATGGACTGACCGGTAAATGGACTGACCGCAAAATGGAGGATACCCTTGCAACTTAACCTGAGACGGGCTATCGTTTTTTTCTTTTCGTAAGTTTTAACTGCTAAAGATTTACGATTTACGATGCCTCTTTTAGAGGCATTGTGTTTCATTTAGGTTAATAATGCGTAAGATTGCTAAAAATATCACGTTATAGAGGGACAACATACAATTACATATTTACATACTTAAATAACTAAAACTTAACAATTTATTTACAGTTCGATAACGTCCATATCATATATCATATTCCAATATTAGAAATAATGAAAAAACGATGTTAAAACGTTGTGATAGTGATCTCAACCCATGTAGCAACACTTCCCACGGTGTCCAACGGTCATTTTTTGTATGTCCTTTATTGCCGCGAGGTTTCATTTCTTTCATCTCATTTTGTAATTCAAGTAAAGCTAAGTCGAACACTTTTATGAAATTTACAATGATAATTTACAGGTATACAGTTCAATTCTTTGATTTATCCTCTACACTTTCTTATAATAATATGTAATTTTTGGGCAAATGAAATATTCCTAAATTACACTATTCAAAACAGGCCTAGTTTTGTTAGCAGTCTTGTAGTAGGAACATAAAAACTGGTGTTTTCAAAATAAGAAATTTGAAATTGATAAATATTTGTATACAATTCTATTTAGAACTAAATTACGAAACTTTTTTACATTTATGAAAACAATTACAATAATATTTACTACTTTTTATGTAGGCCTAAAGTTAAACATTTTCCTTTCGTTACTGAACGTGATTGTTTCTTGAGCTAATAACTTTCTTAATTTTACTTCAATCATTTTTTTACTGTCATATATGAATTCTTTAAACCTTTATCTACAAAAAAGCTATGGAACACTTTTGAATTTGTTTAGAATAAACGTATAAAAACATGGTTGAAATACAAAAACTTGGACGATTTTTAACAAATTCGAAGTTTAAGGCCATTTTGAGAGCTTACCGTTAGAGATACGAAAAAAATCAAGAATTCAATTTTGTTTAATTCAACGAAGAAAACATGCAAATTCACCATATTTCAGTTGAGAAATTTATACAGAGGCCTACAACAGCTGGCAAGTATGTAAGACGTGGTCGAGCGATATGATTGGTCGAAAATATTCGCGGATTAATCTCAAGATATAAATATGTTAATTTCTCAAAAACATCGGTTTTATGAAGATGAAAAGAATTATTTCCTAATTTAATATAAATAGTCCATAAGATATTTATTAATTAAACATTGTTCTGAGATCTAAGTAGGTAAAAAACTAGTGTTAAGGTGATAAACAACAAAAATTAGACGTATGGTTCAAACATAAAACGTACAGATTCCTCACGCCGGCAATGCACCCCGAGAGGGGAAGTAACTGAGTGCAATCGCAAGCCGTTGCTGGGCTTCTCTTTCTTCGTTAGTGGCGACTTCCAGCAGTCGCTGCCAAGCCGTTGCTCGACATACAACCGCTGGCAAGCAACGGCTGTCCGTGTATGGGCCGCTTAAGGCCCGGTCCCCACGCTGTGTTTGTTCTGTCCAACGTCACCAGTACAAACTCAATAAAAAAAATAGACCTCTCTTCTTCACTGTACACCCTAGTTTGTCACTGTAATGTAACGGTAAATAAAAGTGATAAACACATTTTTCTTAGTGAACAGGACGTGTAAAAATTAGTTGTTTTATTTATAAATATATACAAGTGTCACAAAAAAACCTTATCGTGCTACAATACAGGATCGGATTCTATGCATTATAATAAATTAAAATATTCAGAAACATTTTACGAATTCGGGTTAGTTTATTTTAGTTTTTTGTTAGTTGTTTATACTGGAAATATGTGAACCAAGGGTTGACAAATCTTTTGCGTATGTGTTAAAAATTATGAGGAGAATGCGTTCTTGGAATAGACAAATAAAGAGAGCAGGAAGGCAGGAAGTATTTCCTGAGATACCCTTCCCGTTACATCATCCTATTTACTTTTACCACACAAATTTCGTATGTGTATTAACTAACTTTCACCAACCTGGCGACTAACAATACAATGTTAAAAGAATACAAAACCTAAAACTAACTTTAACCTAACTAAACTTTAAATCATACAGTATGATTAAAACAAGATAGTATTATGGTGTCATTGGATCTACGGAACAGCCAGGATCGCACCAAATCAATGTCAAACAAGCACAAAATGTATTCATTACAGTAATTACCTTCCTCCTGACTAAACAAAAGGTCGTACAGAAAATTGTTTTAAATAAAAAAGTTAATTCCACTAATTATCAACAACTTTCTCGCAAAAAGTTTTCTTTTTGACTAAATATACAAAAATTTCTCACTTTGAACATTTTTGTTGTCATCATTTTTTTTTTATAAAAAACTTAGTAGTACAATTTTGCATCACAGTTATAACATTTTTTAATTTTGTATGAACAAAACCTTACTTATTTATAGATATTTGTCATAGTTTTCTCTAAAATGTGAAATACTTTTTTATAAAAAGGTTGTAAGCAAGTACGTAAAGTTATAAGAATGTGAGCGCTGTCTATTTCCTCAGTTAAATGTTATTTGTGGACTTATTTTTTTGTGGAATTGGTTGTACCGCCAAGGCAGGTTTAAGGAGAAGTAGACTGTAGAAGGGATGAGTCGCCCATTAGGCCAAGTTCACTCCTAGTTTGCTCGAACTGTAACGTGAGGTGTAATAAACAAATTTTACATTTTCTAAGGGAAAGCCTATTTATGACAATGAAAAAAATTGTGATTATTACATTCTGACCTAAGGTCTGGTCAAAGACTGTTCAATACCTAAGTGCTCTATTCATATATAAAACCATTGAGCGAAAGTATTACAAATCAAGAATAAAACATAAGGGTAAATGACCCAATACTAAATCCTGAAAATTTAATTTATAGCCTAATGGTATAAAAGATAAGTTGCAGAAAGAAATTTCGAATTCGGTGAGACCTAACCTATTTATTTCCATTATACTTTATCTTGTGCTATAACAGAAGTTACTTTTCTTATTATTTTGAAAGTGTTGACTGTAAATCAATAACTTATTTTCCAAATATTACTTAACTATATCAATGAGTAGACAATTCCTTTCATTTAATGAACTTGTATATATATGTTATGTGTATTGTAAATGTATAGTTTAATTTGTTATATATAGATATGTTTAATGAATTATTTTTAAAATTTTGGATGAACCAGCCCGAAAACCCTACCCGGAGATAGAATTTCATAAACATTAAATGTACATGAGCTCATTTTCAATTTAATTATCTACTTAATTACAGATATATAATATATTTTATCTACGACCATTGCAATAAACACCAATAACGCTATTACAAGTAACATCAGAAAGAGGTACATTACAAACCAAAAGCCAACCCGATTAGGTAATGATATCTTTACCTAACAGGAGTCACTTTACATAATAGGCTCTAGACCAATGAGAGCTCGTCATTTGACGGAAGTAGAGTTGTAATAAAAATAACGCTATTCGTACATCAGCTGATTGTACCCATACGTTCCGGATGTTAGTGTGTTATTGTAACTAACCTCAAACGTGAATTGACGCATTCCGCAAACATGAGTGATAGTGATGAATTTTTTAGTATGGTTATGAGTAAAAGGAATGTTAATTTCACTCCTGTTAAAAGGGTATCAAATTGAAGAATTATTACACACTTCTTATTTTTTTACACCCTGTATATTTTTGGTCGTAGATAAAGTAGTGTACGCAACGATTGTATTCAGCCTTTAAGCCACTCGTGAGATATTTAGAACACGAGCGAAGCGAGTTCTCGTGTTCCAACTTACATCTCACTCGTGGCTTAAAGGCCTTCATAATACAATCGTTGCGTAAACTACTATTGAATTCTTTGATAATAACTTATGATTAGGACATTTATTTCATAATTTATTTCCTTTGCTAGTTTGAACTAAGTTTGTTCCTTTTAAATGTTTTTGGGACAAATAAAATTTTGTTAATTTGAACGAACAGTGATATTATTATTTTATTTAGAAAATTATTAAATTAAGATATTAGATGTATAAAAAGGGTAACGTTTCAAGCATGTGATTCAAAGTAGATAGGTATATGACACGAGGTCGGTTGATGGTTTACTGGAACAGTTACAGACATTTCGGCCAAAGTAAGTAATGAATATATAATTGGGAAAAGGGGCCCGGGGGAGACGCTAAGTGACTATCTTGAACGGGTCACATTTTATTCTTTAGCTGCCCCTGGTAGTGATTCGACTTTTTGAAAAATGGAAATAGGTAAAGAGATAAGGCACTTATATGTTCTGAAAAAAAGTTTTGTGTAGTCCATTTAAAAATTGCATTTTCGTGTGATAACTACCAAAGTACGGAAAATCCATCATGGATGATGGAATTGAATTTATTGTCAGACCAGATATCACTAGAATAATCGATTTCACATTCATCACTTATTTTTGTTTAGCAAAATTTCACTAGGATCACATAAATTAAGATTTATCCACTTATCGAGAAGAAAAACCCCGCACACGGCTGTGATGAATCGGCCATGTTTACTAACACACTTTGACAAAACCTCGTGAACGCTGTTAACATAGTTTTATTCTCTCTATTTTCTGCTCTTATCAGTAGTGCAAATAGTTCATTTTAAAACCAATAGACCTTTGTAGCAGCAAATAATTAATCAGCAAAAAGGTAAACTCGAACACATTTCATCGACAAAGTCGCTCTTCAGTAATGTTCGAGAGACAACAATCAAACTGTAACTGAGTCAACTGCATTATAGTTATAGTTTGAATATTGCGGCTTGTGAATCATTGAATATGCCTAATTTGTCGTTGAATCGGGTGTGAGGCAATAAACATAATAGTTGTGAAATTCCGTGTCCAAATTTATTCCACCAACCATGCATGAAGTTAAATTAAACTAGTTTATTTCAAATTTAAATATGTTTATTAAAGAGTAATGCCAAATATTTATTAAATGAAATTGGGTACTACGTTTTTCATTGTTTCATCGATTGTTTGCAATATCGGTTGAGTAAACCTCACTCGAAGCTAGTAAGTAGAGTGGACCTTAGCCCGTTCACTGCTATATTGGAACAACAGTTGCAACACTCGTGAGTAGAACAGCGAGAAAAATGAAACTTATTGGTTGATAAATATATTTTTAAAATTATTTTATAGAACATTATTTTTCCATTGAAACATTTGTAAACGCCCCATACCCATGGGCGAAATTATTTTCACACGGGACATCTAGAAAATGCCAATTATTAGGAATTTCTGAATTAAAAAGAAATAACAAATATGTTTGGCCTATATAAAAGCTTGGGCAATCATTGCAGGAGAGCTGGTAGACCTCTTTATAAAAAGATGTAAGGAACATTTACCAAAGGGCACTCACGGCTTAAACCCTCCCAAGTCCAATTTCGCCAAACATCTAGTAACCAACCTCCACGGCTACAGTGACTTTACCACCAATATGAATATCTTACACTTATGTAAAAAAGGCCATATGGATTCATAGTATAATATTATTATAGACTATCATCCTCGTCCATTTTTTCAACTGGACAAACGTTTGTACCAAACTGTTTTCAGAAGTATTGGATCAAACATTCGATTTACCGTGTAGCGGGAACATTCGCTGTACCATCTGTCGAACTTACTTGTCTCAAATGTTCGGTCCAACATTGGAGCGAGCATTTGTAGCAAAGTTAATAAAAAATATCCTATTTCCTTTGCAATGGATAACAACAACAATAAAAGAAGCAAAACACAAGCATTTATGTTCTTAAATTGAGCTTTTAATGATAAGTCTGAGATTGGAAATATGT
>JAGFPH010000673.1:382838-400952 GCA_018207615.1 Philaenus spumarius | reverse complement strand
AAACAGTCCAGATTGATAGAGCAGTCCAGATTGTAATGAAACTATAAATATATATATATATATATATATATATATATATATATATATAATATATGTAGTTCTAAGGCTATCAACAATGAATATCAATTTTTAACACAACTCACGAAATGAGGAAACACAATGTCCATTTCAGAGGTATTACCAATTAAACCATACATTGTGTTAACATTAACGGGCTATGCCTATGATGTAGGACAATCTGTTACACTTATATACCCAACTCAAATACACTAAACTAACAATGCGTTCGTGGCCTAACCTGCTAAGGCGCTAGTCTATGGTGATGGACTCTGCTGGTTCGAATCTCGTCAAGACCAATTTTTTTTCAAACTGACGGAATAGAGCATTTCACAAAATGCGTGATGGTAAAATCCGATTCACCCGAAAGCAAACATACCGCCGAGGTTCGCCTAAAGAAGTTTACACTTCAAAGAAAATGGCGGATTGCGACTAAACTAAGCCGAATTCGAAAAAAGTTACTGGACATTTTTTCATTTAATTTAATGTAACAATACTATCCAGTATAGCCTGCTAAGTTTTTTTGTGACAACCGTAAGTATATTACTTTATATCAGTTTGTATTCTTTGTTTAAGTTGATAATGATAAATGTACAGGGTGATTCAGAACAATACGGAAATATCTCGGTTGGTCTGTAGCTAAAAAGAAGAAAAAAATTTTCATGTAAACATAGGCCCGATAACGTTTCTTTTCCCAGATATCCGCCATTTAGATTTTTTTACAAAATAATTTATATCGAGAGAAATATTTGACTGATTTAGTTCAAACTTGGCATTGTGTTTAACCTAACAATGATCTAGCTCAAGAGAAATAAGCGATTATATCAAAACATTTTTTTTTAAGTGGCGGTTGTAATAAAATTTCAACTCTAAATTACTCAAAAACCGTACTTTTTAACAAGAAATGTCAAGATACCTTTTGTGTAGCCCTTTTGATTCCCTATTGGATGTTATCACTGTCGAAACAATCGGATGAATGTTATTAGTTATAAGCGATGTGTAATACTTGGTTCGTTCAACCCGTCATCCTATAACAACACAGTAAACACAACAATATTGTATGTACATATGCTGATACTATCTTTAACTGAAAGATGTTTGTCAGTGCCATATAAGTAATTAATTGTAGAAGTCTAAACGTTTAATTCATACTAAAACTGATGGAATGTGTTAAGATTTGTAGATTAAGGGCACTCTAAATTGAAAAAAAATTAACGATTTTTAGTTTTGTAAGTTTTCTTAATCTCCTGTTCTTCCTCTTTCCAAAAGTATACAACATAATATGGTTATAATTATCTTAATGTCCGAAAAAAAAAATAATGTAAGCGTTACCATGGAAATAAATGGATTTAGAGGCCACATGAATTCGCTGTACTATAAACACTTTTATAGTGTTCATTATTGTACAGTGAGTTATTTTAAAGCAATTTGGTGAAGAGGAAGCTGGAAGACGTATATATGCTGCTGAAGAAGACTCAGACAACCCCACATACTGTCCAGGAGGCCATTAGCAATAGGTAGGCTACTTATGAAAGTTTAAACTTTTACTTTTACGTTTTTCTCGTTTCCCGAAAATGACGTTTTTGTTATTTATAATTCAAATATCTGGAAAACTATTTAAGATATCTTTACCAAATTTTTACCACATGTCTATAACACAATTATCTAGTTCCTAACATGGGGTTTTTTAGGAATATTTCAACAAATAAAAAAGTTATATAATAATAATAACAATAAAAACATTAAAAAAAGTTTTTTTTTTATCATAACTTTTATTTAGGTTTATAATTTTTTTATTTTCTTGTGTTCGGTACTAAAAAAATTTAAAATTTAGAAAATAAAAAAATTATGAGTCTATCTTCATTACAACTTAATTACTGTGTATTATAGCTAACATTGTCGAAGATAGACTTTCGGAGTGCCCTTAAACAAAAATATAGTTGGTTGCTATATTTCTTTATTCCAGAGGAATTAGGTGGTTTAACCATTTTTTACATTTTAAACATATTTCTAACCTCAATATTATTGGATATGGTTTTCGTATATTTAAGTCTTTCGTGTGTACATGAGTTTAACACTATTGCCAGAAGCCATTAATTATTGTCATATTGTCGTATTGTGTGTTCCCCAATCAAGAAAGTTCTTTAACATTTATTTTTTTAGTACCAGTTATAAAAACAACATGGCTTATATTTGGAAAACGAAACGTTTTGGGAACAAAATTTTATTCTGGATTTTCTCTATATTTTTACCCATAAAACTATTTCCCAAAGTTACTTACACGACACTCTGTATAGTATGGAGTTACTATGGTGATTACCATAACAAAACAGTCAATTACAGTGACAATAATATGTTATAATGTTTGCACTTGAGCAAGAAACGAAACAGCTACATATGTTCAATTTGTAATCTAACTTAATATTCACTGAAGTATTTCGAATACAATAAGTAATTTACAGTACATTATATACATATAATATAGTAGAATAGGTTAAGGTATATTTATACTTTAAACCAGCGATAGTTGACTTACCGCCCACTAGAGGGCGTTCCAGCTTTCATGGACTATGGAAGGGCGTTTAAAACCTTTTCATTAGGTTATAACATTCCTCATGACAATTTAAATTTCAGAAAATATACCATTTGTATCGGTCGCTCATAAGTTTATTTCACCTTACATAAGTGACCACAAACAAAAGATCCTCTTCCATTCTCGCTCATCTCCTTCCACACCAACCAACTGTAACAGACGAACAGAGCTGGTACTTGACGCCCCCAAACCCTATCCACGATGCGTGAGAAGCATGCACAGACGCCGATACACTGTGCAGGCTCTTTCGTTTGCGGTCGCGCTGGTCAGTAAGCAGTTAGATTTGTAAGAGTGAGCACGTACCTGCAGATTCAAACAAAATATTATTGTAAGCCCATATCTCAAAAAAAGAAATTGGTTCGTGGCTATTTGACAGAGTATCTGAAGATGGGTTTCATAGCTATTGTAAATAAACAACATCCGATATGTTTACTGTGCCGAAAAACATTATCCAATGAGGCAATGGAGCCAAGTGGATGCTAGAACATCTTTCTAAAAAGCATCCAAATGATAAATTTTATAAAGTTAATTTACTTTCCTACCTTAACCAGTACCGTGGAACCGGTTTGCGGTCAGAAAAGTTTCTGTGGCGATCTTTTGCATTAAAATTGTAGAAAATATTTTTTTGTTCAACAATTTAACTTAATGAGTCTGTTGAATAAAAAATAAGCAAAAGCTATAACTTAAGACTTTAAGTCATTACTTTAAAATCGTGTGAATAATAATAAGCAATAGCTAGTACTAAAAGCTTTGTCTAATAATTTTAAGCTTTCACTAATTTTCCTAGCTAAAGCTTAAAGTGAATAAAATGTAGCTAAGGAGCGTATTACACTACCATTGTTATTCGTCAAATATTTTGTCAAAATTTTATCAAAGAAAACATATTAGGACTACACCCGTCCAATTTCTTTGATCAGTTGGCTTATTAAGTACCCTACATCAATTTTGGGGGTATGTTTCGGTATTTTCTTTTATTATCGTTATTTATTAACTATTATTAAATAATTACTGTTGAAAGATCGTGATTCATATCTTAACGGGTTTGGGGTTTTTAAGATTTCAAAAACAAATCTTAAAAAATCTTGTAAATATACTTTTACAACAAAGTAATTATAATCAAAGACTCTTTAATGTTTTACAAAAAACATAAACATAGGCTATACTGCAAACCCCAATATTACAGACTGAAAAACATTTGTAATTAATTGGTTATAAAGGTTTTTGCCTTACATCGCGGTTTTTGTAGGCATTCGTGTAATTGTTTTCTGAGAATTTTTTTCAAAAATGTCTTTTCATAAAAACCTAATTCGGACTATTACGAACATTTTAAAACAAAAAATAGCAAAATCGGTCCAGTTTTTCTCAAGTGAGGCTTACCAACGAATAACATTTAATTTTTATTATATAGATTAAAATGTATTATCGTGATTGCATTTTTTTCTTTTTTATTCTGTAAAAAATATTAGATACAATTTTAATGACTGCTTTTTAGTTATATGATTTAAAATGTATTACCAAGATAGCTTTTTATTTTAAATTTTAGTCAGTAAAAATATAAATTAAAATTTGTATGATTATACTTTTGTTATTATTGTAAATTGATTATTAATGACATAAACATAATGTTTTTGAAAAGTTTAAGATAGATTCTTACAATTACAAATGTTGAAATGTGTAACTTAAGTATCATTTTTAAAAACTGCAACCCAAAAATAGTTTAATACATCTATTTAAAAAAAAATGAGGTAACTTGTACGACGAAACATACATCTTTCATGGTAGCGCGGTGTTTTTATACTATAATGACGTCACTGGACAGGGAACGGGTCGAGGGGTTTGAGTTTGTTTACATGACTATGAGGTAACCTTTTCTATCTAGAGACCTTGCCTGTAGATAAGAGGGCACGTAGTTCCTGGTGGTACAAACAGTGGAGCCTAATAATATTTCAAGATTATTAATCGATAATCAATCAAAAATACACGGTGCGTGGCCTCATTTAAGTTGACCGCATGTGTTAGCACTGTGGCAAAACAACTTCCTTTACCATATGTGGCACAATTTTTCTGATTCACCGCAAGTGAGATGGCCGCATCTGGGAGGTAGAAAAATGTTACTACTAATATAGATACAAAAGTGTGCTGTAGGTATAGGAAGGTTGACTACACTTGCTTTAAACCATGTTTACTCTTACTTGTACTGCATGTGACAAAGTTCTTTCATTTTTAATGGTCTTGTGACTGTACCTGAAACAGATCAAAATGTGAAATTAGAAAGAGTTTATATCTGTTATTGAGTTTAAAATTAGTGTGTTTTAATATGATGACTAATAAGCACCCGTGAAAAATCACATTTTGATTAATTAGATCCACATTAAAAATACATAATTTATAAAAATACGATTTCAAAACAACAAATTTTATGTTGGACTACCTAAATATGCTAAGGGATTTTTTTAATGTTAAATGTTTACAATTATAAGGATACAATTGCGAATAAGATACTTTATTCCCTTAACAAACAACATTTTTCCTACAGCTACTTCATAAAATGCGTTTTTGCACACTCACATCAGTGCGCAAATTAAACTACACGTAGATGAAATAAAACAATAACACACAATCTCACAACAAATACGTTTAATAAATCAAACGCGTTTCAACGACAAAGTCGCTATCCTCAGTGATAAAGCTACAAAAGCCAAAGTACAACTGAACTAGCACAGCTCCATGCCCCGTATTTATACAAACTGCAAGGGGCGTGGCACAAGACCACATTACACTAGTAGGCGCCAACCAATGCCTACGTTATCACAACACAATATACTTACTAACAAAATATATAACATAATGAAGCATAATACATCTAATACAAATAAAAAATATAAACAATATAACACATTACATTAATATAGAATTAAATATAACATAAAGAAGCAAAAACATCAAATGTAAATAAAAATATAAGACATATAATACACTACAATAATATAGAATTAACTATGGGCCCTAACTCATTATTTACAATTTTGTCACGATATTTTTTAATATAAAATGTCTCCCAAGCATCAATCGTGTTAAGTTTAGTTACATTTTTTAACAAAGAAGAATTTTCTGCTTTAAAATGATGGTTTTCCTCTAAACAATGAAGATCGTTTGAAGTAAGCGCTAAAAGATCTTTGAAATATTTTCCGCGGGTGTGGGTTCGTTACGTTGATGACATTTTTGCTATTTTTGATAAAGACGAGAGCCTTGAAGACTTTTGTAATATTATCAATGGATTTTACCCGTCTATAAACTTTACCACCGAAATTGAAAAAGACTACAACCTCCCGTTTTTGGATGTAAATGTGCATAGGGCAAAAACGCATTTTATGAAGTAGCTGTAAAAATGCAGTTGTGCTAGTTCAGTTGTACTTTGGATTTTGTAGCTTTATCACTGAGGATGGCGACTTTGTCGTTGAAACGCGTTTGATTTATTATACGTATTTGTTGTGAGATTGTGTGTTATTGTTTTATTTCATCTATATTGTTCTCACAAGTCCAGCTCATTATTTACTTATAAACTACAAGTGTTCAGAGTCAAGTAATTATACCTCTTTGTTTTACTTTACCGCACGCGAGCTGTTTACTTTGCACAGTAGGGCGCAAAGCGCAAAGTAAACAGCTGATATCGGATGTTCTAAAAATGTTGTTTGTTGTGGTACTAACCTCGGTAAAACAGATCTTTTTAAAAATTAAAGCACTAATTTAAAATGTAGCTGTAGGAAAAACGTTGTGTATTACGGGTGCAAAGTTTACTTTGTCGGCTACGCCTCAAGCGTCAAATGTTTGTCTCATGCGACATTGCAACTTTGCACCCTAGATACACAAATAACTATTTCCTAGAGCTACAGTTTTAGTAAATAATTTGCGTTTTACAATGAAGGAAACTTAACTAAAACATGAACATTAATATTTACAAAAACAATTGAGGTTATGCCAAGAAAACACAGACACGGAAATTAATTCATGCGTTATTGACTCAGCAGCTGTTTTACTAACATGTGATTTAGCTGACAGAAAAGCTTCCATATAAAAACATTGGGTTTACTTTGTCGCCCACCTATAAAATCCAAAACATTTCCATGCAAAAATATCTTTTTCTCAGTTACATGGTTTTTAAAATTGTACACCCCTCCAACTTTTGCATGGTTAGTAGTATCTAAAAAGAAAAAAAATCTTAAAATAACTTTTCAAAACGAAATTGTGATATATCTATATATATATTTATAGATATACCTGGTTATCAGTCTTGCAACTTTTTTTGTAGTTTAACTACACGTTCGGAAACTGGTTCCCATCTTCTGGTTTAGAAAATAAGATTGTGATCACGTCAAATATAAAGTAAAATAAAAAACACACACACGCACGCATATATATACGACAAAAAACATTGCACTGCTCAGTCAACATATTTTTTTTTTTACAAAAGCTCAAATGAACACGGTACACGAAACAAAAATCCTTCTAAATAGTTGGCATTGGGCCATGTTGTCAGTGCGGTGATCACTCATCAACTCTTTGAATTGATATACAGTATATATATATATAAAAATATATATAAAGATATACTACAACTTAGTTGTATACTACTGCAACTGGAGACATATAGAATGATTAAGTTTTTAATCAAAAGTCATCATAAACATTTTGTTCCATAATAAATTCGAAATTTGACCGTCATTTTGGAAAATGGCAAATATTGTAACTACATATTGTTTCAACTCTTATAAAAGCAAGGAAAGATTTAAAGTTTCATGCCAGATTTATAGTTTACAAGATTCCAATGGTAGCCCATTAAAAAAATACACCCTTTATATTTTGTCATCCCTTTTATTACAATAGAAAACAAAATTCAGACAAAAAATTAATAGTATAGCAACAAACCATGGGCGCCCCTTTGATATTTTCTAGGAGGTTCATGGGCCGAGGTATGGCGCATAACACGTTGGCGCTAAGGACGCACATGTGAGCTTGCCACTGAACACTATGAGAAGCGGCCGACGCACAGTGCATTGAACGCCAACGCCCATATTGGGAGTATTTCCAATACACAATACATTGCTTGCTTCGCACGCCAACCTCCATACTGGAAGTATTTTCAATACACAGAGCATTGCGTGATTCGCACGCTTATCTCCGTCTTGGGAGCTTTTTCAAGACACAGAGCATTGCGTGCTTCGCATGCAAACCCTCGTATTGGGAGTATTTTCAATACACAATGCATTGCGTGCTTCGCACGCCAACCCTTGTATTGAGAGTATTTTAAATACACAGTCCATTGCGTGCTTCGCATGCCAACCCCCGTATTAGGAGTATTTCCAATACACAATGCATTGCGTGCTTCGCATGCAGTCCCCCGTATTGGGAATTTTTTCATGACACCGAACATTTGCGTGCATCGCACGCCAACCCCCGTATTGGGAACATTTTCAGTGTAATACATTTACAGTGTAATAGCATGGGTTGCGTGTATTGCAACCCATAATTGAAACCTTGTAAAATATAAAATAAGTATATGCAAATTCAAACTGCACAAAACATTTATAACATATTTTAGTGCTAATCTCTTTAAAGAAAAATACCTGACTATAATTAATAATATACATATTTTCCTTTCCCTGGGAGCTAGGGGGGCCGTGGCCCTCCTCTGCCCATAGGTATGGGCGCCAATGCAACAAACTAAATAAAACTAAATGTAAAATTATAATACATTACTTAAACTAAAATAGACGAAAAGAAAACAATATTATTTCTAAATCCATACTTAAGATAAATAAAACAAAATGAAATAATGCAGCCCCCATGGGTCTGCCATACGCCACTTCTCATAGTATTTGTTTTATATGATCAACAAATAAAACTTGAGCAAACAAGAAGTGAACATAATTCATACTTGGTTCTCTATTCCACTCCGAGACTGCAGTGTAGGAGGAAGCTGAATGCACTTACTTACGTCATCATCTCTTATATTACCTAAGTAAACATATCTGTAACTGAGTGACGGTATAAAGTAAGCACTACACTCGTATAAAGTAAATAAAATATCACTCGATGGCTTCTAACATCAATAACAGAGCAGAGTAAAGTGGCACGGTACATATTTCTTGTTTATAAGTGGTTATTCTCTTTCAGTAATGTACTTACGTTTTGATGGTATTATTATTTGTTTTGTAACTCTAATACTAAGAATACTTGGTAACATAATCTGACTTGTACTACTTTGAAAAAATTGAGGGTTAGGTTGTTAATCCAGTAAAGGGAAACCGATCTGCTATCGGATTCAGTAAATTCAAGAGCTATATTTGAATTTATTTGTTCAGTGAATACATTTTAGAAGCTTAATGTTATAAAAGTATAGTTTACAAACAAACAAAACGTACTACGAAGGAAATTAAACAGTGAAATATATACAAGGTGTTTTAAAAGTCTGGTAACGGCTTGATGTCTGAAAATAACGAGTCTAATGAAATAGAAATAAATGCAGTTATTCACGGTCATAAAAGAACCGCTTTTTGGTAAGTTGAAATTTTCTTCCGCCATCTTGCAATGAATTTATTTTTTTTAATGGGAGAGTAGTTATTTTGTCGCCATTCCGGCTACTGTTATAGATTATTATAATGTTAAATAACTTACCATCGTCAGTAGTAAATTGTTTTTTTTTAACGACGGCCGTTTCGGCTATTCAGCCATTTTCAAGTTTTGGAGAAACATCCTCCAAGTAGTCGTGTCATATCCTTATATATACTACGTGAAGCAGTTTTTTGTGAACACAGCTCCTTGCTTGTTTCTGCGCCAAATTTAATGTTTAAGTTGTGAAAACATTCCTCTCATTTCAAAGTTTTGCAATAAGACTTTTGATGTAAAAAATTATTATCCTTAATGGCGTGAGCTAATCTCAAAGGTCGGGTTTTCCCCGCAAGATTAACATGGAACGAATTTAAATAACATTTCTATACAAAACAGCTGTTTTTAATCAGAAAGAAACTAATCCAGCTGCTTTCGTGGAAGTAAATAATGATTTTTAAATAACAGATAATACAATTGATTCGGATGTTCAGTTGATCCAGCTTTTAGTACAAAATAATATTTTAAGTTCAAGGCCTATACTGAACCAACACATGTTTCAACACACACAAACCAATAAAAACTTGCGTTAAGGAATTTAAAAATAAAAAAAAAACTATGTTACACCGTAATTAAAAATAAATAAGACATATAATAGACCTATTTATTGATAATATGCGGTAATTGATAGTGAATAACTTTTTGGTTAGGTTTTTGATTAAGTGTACACCTGAGCCTTACTGGTTCTTTTAACCTTTATTATAACTGTTGTTATAAAATATACTAAATAATTTAATTTGAACATTTAACATCTTAGTTTTGAGGTTATTATTAATCCGACACCTTTATTATAAATAAAACATAACCTATGTTTTTAGAAGGTTCTATCGGGGTTGGCGTGCGGAGCACGCAGGGGTCTCTTCTAGTATGATTGTAATGTTTTTTAAAGTGGAGTTAATCACTACACAATACTTCACAGTTGTAATAAGAAACCTAACGATGGTACAAAAGCAATGATTTTTACAACAGCTGTTTCATTATTGTATGTTTTATTAGCAGCTATTAACCATATCAGCTGATTAAGATTGATGGTGTCTTACAAACGATTTAGTTTAAAAAAGTGATTACACTTGAAATAAGTTTATTTCCTTCTTCTTGGTAATGTTATTTTTGTTAATAACTGTTTTGAATGTAAATAATAAATCATTATATATATTATTTCTCAAATGTGTCCCTCCCCCCCAAAGCGATATCTCCCTTAATTCTTCATCAAAATTTATTATTAAAACACAATTTTAAAGCTTATGTTCCGCGCTATTTACGAAAAATACACAAACAGCTTAAAACTCATGTTTTCATTACAAAAATGTATTTAACAACTTTTATATTATACTTCATATGGTTCCTAATGAAAGGCGCTATATATTAAAAATCTGTTTAACTAACATGACAGCTGTTAGATTGTTTACATTCTATATGCAAGTATAATCTATCACGTAAATCAATCAAATTAAAGCAATGTAAATAAATAAACGTAATTTACTTAATAAATCGATGTATTGAATCAGAAAAGTAGGCTTACTCCTAACTTGCTAAATATTCTCACGGGTCATCTTATAATTCTTGTCTTGCAAACTTGTTGCAAACTTGAAAGTTATTTCATTGCTCTAATCATGCTAATCAGTAAAGTTTAGGGTGTTAATTTCAATTAGTATCACATTTTATAAGGAAAATTTGCAAATGAAAGATGTAAAAGAATTATAGTATTGTGCTGTACGTTTTTCATTGATTATTTTGACCCACGATTTTGCATTTTCGCTCATTTGGCCGACTGTAAATTAAAAACGCATTTATATATTCAAAAACTAATTTGACCTCCGTATTTTCTTCAAATTTTACATTAAAATCACTTATCACAGGAATACCTTCCCATTCAAAAAAAAAGTTCATCTCAAGAGGGCGAACAAAAATTGCAAACTCAATAAAAGAATCTAGGTGACCTCGCGGTAGAATTGTAAACTTCTATGGCGATATTCTAATAAATATAAAATATGTTATGGAAATTATTTTGTTTGCTAAAAAAATCCTGCATAGAATAAATTTGCAAAGTACACAAAATTTTATTATTTTAACACTACCAAGTAAAATATTTTAACACAACTTACAAAATGAGGAAGCACTATGTCAATTCAGATTTATCACCAAGTAAACTATTTCAACGCAACTTACAAAATGAGGAATCACAATGTCCATTTCAGAGGTCTTACCAATTAAAATATTTAAAAAAATGCGAAATGAGGAAGCACAATATCCATTTCATAGGTATTAACAAGTAAACTATTTTAAAACAACTTAAGACATAAGTAAGCACAATGTCAATTTCAGAGGTATTAGAAAGTAAACTATATACTCTGCTACCATACACGTGTATACTAGGCCTATATATAGTAGTGACGGATAAATGCGTGACAGTAAAATCCGATTCACCGCACGCGTAATATTTTGGACGCCTTGATCCTATAGAGTTTACACGTCAAAAAGTGTTTCTTTTATTGCTGTGAATACCTGAATTTATTTCTATCTCGTAAGGCTCGCACATTTCGAGGCATTTCAAGACTTTTCAAACACCCTGTATTTGTACCAGGGGACAAAGCTATGCTCGCGTTAAGTCACTTTTTACTACATTTAGCGCAATCATTATCATTTAAAGAAAATCTTGTGACATCTTTTTCAAATCTAATTTTTTGCAATCTTTTACTTCATAAAAAGATAATTAAAAAGGTGTACGAAAAGGTTCGTAAAATTAAATCTTAAAATTTTTATAAGAATTAATTATTTACACATATATGTTTTAATATTGTGTACACATATGACAAATTTTAATAAATTATGTACGATACAAAATTTAACAATCAATAATAAATTTATGTATATAATTATTAATTAAATAAATGAAAACCTTTAAAAAATTTCAACTAAACGTTCCCAGTTTCTAACGGACTCCTTGGGTAAAAATGCTCATATATATAAAATTTTGAGGAAAACGTTCTAGCCATTTTCGAGAAATTTTTTTTTTTTTTTTTTTTTTGTAATCTAAGAATATGAGATTGTTTGATTGCCTTAATTGTAAACGGTGATTTTCAAAGGATTCAATTGAATAAAGTTGTGCCTGATGGTCCCCACTACTAAGTAAAGATGTCCAATCATTCTCTTTGGAATTACAGCTAGACATATAGATTACACAGTACAGTAAATACAGTAGACAGATATTTTCAACGCATAAAATTGATTTATGAACAAACATTGAACGAAACACAAATTATAATTTCAACACCGCCACCTAAAATACGAAATACAGAAATTGTGTCTCCCTTCTGTAAAAAGTAAGAAGCTAGACAGTCGCTTCAACAAAGGTAAACGAGTTTGAAAACTTTTGAACTGTATTTTCGTTATACGACTTACAGTCCGAACTTTACAAACGCCCCAAGTATGCATGCGTTCACTTGCAGCATTATACCAAAAAACTTTTGTCAGTTTCCAGTAAAAATATGCAAAAACATACAAAGTAAAGCATCAAACAACTAAAACCAATTCTTTCTATGACTACATGTTTTGATCTCATATACAGAGTGGCGGGTTTTTAATAAAGTCCCTCTAACCCCCTCATTATTAGCGAATTTCCACAAGAAAAATGAGCTATTTCAGTGACCCTTATGGAGAGACCTAAGATCAGGAGTGGTTAATGAGCACCGGTGTTATGTATATATGTGTTCAAACTATAGCGGTCGTATTTTAAGTCTAATTTTGTTCAAATTTGGTACACACACACCTTGGTTGTCGCTTGGACGAGTTCGTTAGCCGAAAAAATATAAACATTTTTTTTGAGATTTTTCGTACTAGAATGAAACTTTTTGGGATTTTATAGAAACAAATAAATGTAGGATATTATTCTGCACGTTTTGTATTTTTACACGACCTTATAGCTTGCTTGGTTCCCCCAAAATCGATCAAAACTTTAAATACCATAAAATTACCCGGTTCAAATCCACTAGGGGCGTCTTATAATCCGAGGCCGACGGCCGAGATTGTGCGTTTCCCAGGAAGTACAAAGCCATAGGTAGTGATCTCAATATCCTCCAAGAAGCCCAGACATGACACCATTGGATTTTTTACGGTACGGAGAACTTGGAGTATGCAGGTAAAGACACATGACATTGCCCATCTTCGTGAGAGAATATTAGCGGCAATAGCACCATTCACACCATATATGTTAACTAACACGTGGAGAGAAATCGAATACCGGTTTCATATACATATGTAGTATTAATAAACGGTACCAGATAACTGCCACATACTTTCTCCCAGTTGAAACTTTATACTTTCCCAAGAGTAGCATATGAGGTGGTTATTTAGAATTTCAAAAGTAGGACATTCCATGAAAAATATTAGATGCATGTAACACACATCCATATTAAGTTTTATATTGGTATCATTATTATTATTAAAACTATTCGGATGATTTCAAACAAATTTGCACCAAACATGTCAATTAGGCCAATATAATGCACGAAAAAAGGTTTAGATTTTTTGTGAAAAACAACCCCCTTTTTGGTTAAAAACCACCAATAATCTGTTATTATTATTATTACCTAAACGAAAATTTTTAGAAAGATGCGGTTTTTGCATATGGTAGAGTACATTAAGGGCTACAAATAAGCCAAATTTTATCAAGATCGTTGGAACCGTTTTTGAGAAATTTAGATTTTTTCGTTTTTTGGCCATTGTTGGTGGGGGGGGGGGGGTAAAACCGCTTAAAAATAAAAATAAAATTTTAATGAAAAAAGACTAGACATATTCCAAAACTACACCTACATACCAAATTTCATCAAAATCGGACCGTTGTTATGGCCTCCAGCTCTGTACACATCCTAACAGGCACACGGACAGACATCACCAAAAAATCACTTTTTTTGGTTCAGGGAGCACCGAAACAAATAATTCCACTAAAAATATTTTTGGGTTCAGGGATCACCAAAACAGATAATTCCACTAAACAATTTTTATGGTTCAGGGAGCACCAAAACAGACAATTCCACTAAAAATTCAAATTCGAAAATTTGGACGAAAACAATACTTTCTCCATATACTACGTCTAGGGGGAAGAAGGGGGGAGAAATTAAAAATAGGTTACACATCTAAGTTTACTAATGTTAAACAAAAATGAATATCATCAGTTTTCATGTAATGTATTATTTATAGTAATATATATGTGCTACAATAAATAGCTGTTTTTTTTTTTTTTTTTCAAAACTAGGGTTCTTTTTCGGACACACGGTACTTTAAGCTAGTTAAAATACAACATGGTACAACAAGCAAACGACTGTTGTGGTTATATTGAAACCCTTTTCACTACACTACAGTGATTAACAATACAACCACAAACCCTCAATGGACATTAAAAAGGTCTTAAAGTAACAATTTAAAAAAAAATAAAGCATAACAATACATAAATTGTATTTTATTACAACCATCTAGCTATTCACCAACACCAGCGGCTACTCTTGGCGAATCCAATGCAGACTATTATATAGTCCACTATGATATTTTCACGGAAATTACGATTTATTAGGACAGAGGCACTTGAGTCAAACTAGGACCTGTACAAAATGTTAAACAGAGATCGAAATAGACACGCAAAATCCAAAATAGCTTGAATTAGGGAATGATTTGCAATTTCACCATAATACTTAAATAACCTGCAATCAACATTTCAAACAAATTTTTATATTGTCAATAAAAGGAAACAATGTAATATGTAACACCAGATGTTTGACTTACTATGCAGTTTTTGTTCGTTTGTTTTTAACTAATCTAATAGCACCGTTATAGTTGTGAAGAATAGTTACTCGATTCTAAATTTGCCAAGTTGGTCACTTTGGTAATAAAAGCAAATACTTACAATATACGTGTTTCGGTTCAGTACAGGCCTAACCTAAACCAAATCATCTGTTTTGTTTATAATATATAACAACAGATTGTAATTGAATTATAATACAGTAAACATTGTTCGTTGATTTCTGTTTGTGTTTGCTTATATTTTTTGGCCTAACCTTAATCCGCCGTATGTTGTGAATAATAATAAATAATTTCTAAATTTGCTAAACGGGTTGCTATGGTAATGAATGTACATGTATTCAACAACCATGTGTTGCTAAGGTTTTGATCCAAATCAGCTGTTTTATCTGTTTGAGAGCCAGGAGTGAAGTCTCGTATTTACACAATGTTTACAATTTAAATTCAAACTTTGCTGAATCGTTTCTTAATTTGCGTCTATGACCTCATTAAAATATACCTTTAAATTTCCGAATGTTTGAAGTGTAAACTTCTATAGGCGCACAACGGCACTATGTTTGATGGCGGTGAATCAAACACGCATTTTCTGAACCGCTCTATTCCGTCACGCTCTACAGCTAGCTGTTCGTAAAAAATTCGCGGTCAGAGGACTATGAAATTTGGCACAGTTAAAGTTTATAAAGAAGTGCAGAAAGCTAATATTTGTATATAATAATCCATCAGAAATACATAAAATTAAACACACACAATTACTTTAGGTTAAGCCTAGACTGATGAACCAACACATGTTTCTTGAATGCATTTATATTCTTTACCATAGCAACCAATAAAATAAAATAACAGATAAAACAGTTGAATAGTTCTAATGAATAATCTTTAATAATTTTAGGTTAGGCCTAGACTGATGAACCAAAACGTCATGTTTCTTGAATCTATTTACATTTATTGCCATAGCAACCAATAATTGAATAAAATGACAGATAAAAAGTTGATTCAGATGTCCAGCTTAAAATAACACAAAGTAATTTCCATAATAATATATTTTACATTCACCATAAAACCACCATTGAAGTTTACACTTTCCTCCTGTGGTCTAAGCACACAATTTTTTTCTTCTGAAGTAGTTTTCGCTTTACGTTGATTCTATGTCAGTCAGTCCGTACAAAGCCACTGATATATTATATTGATTATACTTTACGGAATAAAATATAATCATATAACCACCACCTAAATATAAGTAGGTAGTAGTATGCACCTACAAAGTGATTGACAAAATGTAATTAAAAATATCATTACCATATCGAAACCTAATGGTTTTTTAACTGCGGAATTAGTAGGGTCTACCGATTTTATTACCAACTAACTTAGCCTGCATAATTTTGAAGTAAAATATTCTGTTGCATACTACTTTATAGTTAGTGCTACCTACTACAGTTAGTTCCTAAAATACATAGGAACATTACAAAGATTAGGATAGTTCGACCACGTAGTTGAACCCTTGACGTGATTAAGGTTTCAACTATTTGGGAAATTGGTGTACTCATGAAGACGCTGAATAGCTGCCTACGTCTATGAAATATCGTTTTCGCTCTCAGTTTGTTCCTTGCCCTTGCCATCTCGGATTATTGAATGCTTCGCTTCGCTCGTAGAGAACAAGCTCAAATTTTATGCTTCTTCTAAGTTTTGATTGATTTTGGCAGAACGAGGTGGGCTATAAGGTCATGTAAAAAAAACAAAAAGGGCAGAATAATCTCCTATAATGATTTCTTTAGATGAAATCCCAAAAAAACTTCCTTCTAGCTAAAAGGAAGAAATATATGAAAACATTGTTACTTCCGGTCAAAAAGTGCTTTCCAATAGTTGGATTTTTTTTTGCTAACGAACTCGTCCGAGCCACTTACAAAACCAACGTGTGTACAAAATAGGACCAAATTGGACGTAGAATGCGCCCCTTAGAGTTCCAACACAAATATGCATACACAGATTGTTCATAAAGTCCCTATAACCCCTTTATTAGTTTTGTTACTGAAAATAAGTTAACGAAACTTTGTATATATCTTTGGTTGCATAACAGTACACACTTTTTGACATATCTGAACCACTTTGATTTTGGGGGTTTGAGGTAGGTTTAGGGTCTTAATAATTTCAAATCTAAAGGTATCATTTTCAAATTTATAATATCATTTTCCAGAACATTGATTATCCGTTACTTTGAAACGAAGTAAGATATTAAGCTCTAGTTTGTGCCATTCTGTTTCTCGTTTAAGAAGCTTTTTAGTGGTGTATTACATGACCTGCTTTTACGTTTGATCCCTTTACCCCCAAGCCCTCAAAAACAAAGAGGATCAGATATGTCAAAACATTTGTGCTGTTATGCAACACAAGATATAATAGACAAAGTTTTTCAGTTACAAAAATAATAATGGGGTTAAAGGGACTTTATGAACACTCTGTATATACTGTATAAAGTTTCTAATCACTCCGATAACGGGTTCTGTTGACCATGATCAGTGCTCATTTACTACTCCCGAAGTTAGGTCTTACCATAAGGGCCACTGCAATAGCTCATCTTTCCTATTGAAATTCGCTAAAAAGCGTTTACCTTAAACTTCTTAAACATAATGTAGTCAACAAAACATTTATATTTTCACAATAGCATCACTCAGACTTGTGACTTGTAAAGGTCAAGTTGACTATTAAAATCCTGAACAAAATATTACTCTCGTTTTAAAGTAATCTTGGCGCAACGCATTAGGGAATATGTCTAAATGTCGAGGAGCATTACAGTCAGGAAGCCATTTTGTATTCAAAGTTGGAGACATTTTAAAAGGATATAAGGAAGAGAATCTCCCTACGCTCTGGGGGTTTAGTGAAATAAATATTATTAAATTGAAAGTATAGAAGATGCATTTGAACCTAGAAAAACATTTCTTGTTTGGTGTACAGGGTGTCTAGAAAATACTGTAGCAAATTTCACCAGCCTATTATATAGATGAAAATAAGAA
>JAGFPH010000673.1:340105-372838 GCA_018207615.1 Philaenus spumarius | reverse complement strand
TATACAGGTAAATTTATACCTATTTAACATATTTTGTTATTATATTTCAATCCGGGCTTACAAAATGAAAATAAATAGGAGCATCGACTTGTACATCAAATGAAAGTTCTAAATTAGGAGAACACAATGCTGCAAATTCGGCATCAAAAGGTTCACCATACACAGAATAGAAACCGTTTAAAGTTACAATATTGGGCTTTTACTTATTGGCATAAGCTTTAAAAGCAAAACTCCGACAATCCATGCATACAGTATATACGTTACAGGAAAAGTAGATTGTTAGGGAGGGTTGACTCTGCCTAGGAAGAGTATACTCTTACTAAAAGTATCAGTAAAAGTTGATTGAAAATAAACAGATAACATTTTCTTAGGATGAGTTAACTATGCCTGCTGAGGTTTCGTGAAAGTTGATTCAGAGATGTTGCTCTCCACATGTAACTGCGCGCGCATATCTTTGTTTTGATTATACCCGCCAAGCATTTGCCATTACTCGTCTATTTGAATTCGGGTTAGGTTAGGATAAACAATAGATGTGAGGACTGTTGCAACTTACAATCACTTGGAAGTGGACAAGGTTTTTCAAATGCTCTTGCAACAGTAAATGCAAATCCAAGAAGTACATGTGTAAGAAGAAAGATGTGCTCTGCAACTCAAAGATTCACAAATCTTTACCTTGCTGTAGTAAATGATAAACATGTTTTATCTCTCGTTGTATTATAAAAGTTTGCTTTTTATTTATTTTTATTTTGTAGTATTATTACGTTTCCTTGCAAACAGTCAACTTTTACTAATTCAAGGCAGTAAGAATAAACTTTTCCTAGGTTTAATCAACTCGGACTAGTAAAATGTTGATCAAAATTCATCACTTTTCGCTTTCAATCAACTTTTACTGAAAATACCAGTAAGAGTCGACTTTTCCTAAGCAGAGTCAACTTTTACTGGAGAATTTACTTTTCTTGTAACATATATACAAATTATTATTATAATTATATGTGTGTATTCATTTCAAGATACAGTAACATTGCAGAAAATGTATAATCTTTTACAACGTTCTTATAAAATTGTTTCGTACCCTACTTTCGGAGCACCAATTTTACAACAGGATAACGCTGCAAAATAATTGCTACCACCTACTGGAAAACACAGGCGAATTTTTTTCTTATTCGTCTAGGTGAAGTAATTAGATGTCGAAGATTTAATTGTTTAAATATCCTGACGAAAGAATTTAAATGTAACTTCCAGTGATCAAAATAATGCACTAGCTCAGCAAAATAGACTCTTAATTTACTCTCTGTAAATCTCAAAGTAATGAGTACACTGGAACTGTCCTTGTAACTTAATTTATTTGTACTTGGAATATTCTTATTTCTAATACTGTGCTAATTCTGCTATTCAAAGGAAATAATCTTGGATATGCAAATACAGGTAAAATTAAAATTAAATCAAATTTATTCTGTAAAGAAATAACATTGCCTTATTTATTGAGCCATTTAAAAAACCAAACTAAAATTTCAACACAAAACAACTTATTGAATAGGGAACCTTTCTATTTTCTTGTGTTTCTAACTGGGAGAACTTTCTAGGTATTATTTATATTAATATTTTAATAATGGCTTTTGCGTTATTTTATTTAATATAATTTTGACTTTACTTTTACTCAATTTAATCTATTTTAAGGAATTTAACTTCAAACAACAAAGAAATATCAACAATTTCCCTGACCTATTTAACCCAGTATATTAAAGAAACTTTATGACTCTACTCAGGCAAATTTTATGGGGAAATGTAACGTATCCACGCTTGACACAGACCTTCACTGTGTAATTCCTTTCACATATAGCTGTTAGCTCTATGTAGTTATACTAGTAACATCAAAGTGTAGTAACATTTTCTAAGTTCAAATTTAACGAAATTGTTCTAAGTTCGATTTTAAATAGATTTACGTAGTGACAGTACTTTTTATAATAAGAAGCAGCCTGATGGCGTATAATTTTGAAGAAGAAGCCTCGATTTTTCGTAGGGCCCTTTTATACCCAGTTTCTCGCTGATTTCCCGCCAATTTAGTATTTCACAGAATTTCCATTTTTTTTAAACACTTTTTTGGTTTCTAATTGTTCCTATAATTAATTACTCTACTAGTGTTTTCAAATAATTTTTCTTTTCTTTAATTCATCTTGCAAATAAAAACCATTGTTTTTGGTTAACCCTTCCACTAAGTCTCCGTTTGCTCTCCAGCCCCACTCCTTCCCACTGTTACAACGTCATGTTTTGTGCTGTTCTTCTGTCTTTCAATTTCTCTATTGTTTTTGTTCCTTCTTCGGTAACTTTCACATTTTCCACGCGGTTTTCTCGCGAGTCGGGTTTTCGCGTTCGGCGCATTTTCTTCTTTCACCGGAAGGTCGTCCGGTGGTCGTATGATTTTCCGTTCGCGTTTGCTGGTCGTTCGAAGTTTGTCCGCGATTTACACTGTCTGTTTGTGTTGCAGATATAACACTAACCACCCTCTCACTTGATTTGGTGGTTTTTCTTTGGTTTCCTGGGACTTTATGCAATTTCGAAATATCAGTTTGTATGGGTTTTTTTAACTACCGACATTTATTTAATATACTGGTTTAATTTCACAATAATACTACCTAATAACTTAATCTTATAATCTTTGAGCTTTTAAATCAGATTTTAACTTAATTCTTTCTTTTAAGTTGTGAAACCTGACACCTTCCTATTTTCATTATATTTAAATTATTCTTTTCATTTTCCAATAGAATTTTACTTCCTTAATCACTTGCCTACTTTAACCTTACAACTACTTTATTTTTTCTTTGTTTTAAACCAATTTCAAACTTTAATATTTTAGCAAATGTCTTTACTTTTCAAAATACGAAAATTTTACACATAACTTTTTCTTTTGGACTTTCTTTCTCAAATCCAAAACTACCCTTCTTTTTGGATTTTGAGCTAGTTTGAATTTTCCTTTTTAACTTTAACTGTTTATAACTTACGTAATTTTTATTTTACGAAATTGGGTATTAAATGCTCAACACCAAAATGCATTAAAAAATAAAATTCAATTCTGTACATTCCCAAATTCCAGCTATTCCCTAAGAAATCAGACATTTGGGCTAAGTTACTTTGCATACTTTTTCTTGTCAGGGTTCAAGAGTCACTTCTAGTTAGATCGCGACCCTCTAGCCACGACATGCTATCTTCGTGACCTACAATCGTTCCAAACCCGTAGTAGCAAAGAAAAATGTATTTTTACAAAATTTTTGCAAAACTCACGGAACTACACGGACCCTTTCCGTTGTACATTAATAATGATTTTAAAAAATTAACTCCCAATTAACAATCTAAATCATAATTAATGTAAATTAAAACATTTTTGCAATGTTTCTGAATATTAAAATGAATACACATCTAATTCCATGTGAAATAAAATACGTAGAGAAATTAAAAATCTGAACTTCTTGGCTCCGCCATTTTGGATTATGGTAAGGAGAGGGGTTTACTTTACCAATTTCCTCGTCTCAACGAGGGCTTTAAAATGAGGTATCACACAATAAGGGTTACTGTTTAAAATGTTTGACTAGCAACCCCACCCCTTTAACCGAATAAGGGTTAAATTCATTCATACTCCTAGAAGATGCAGAATTTGCCCAATATAGCTTCCTGAAAGTTTTTAGTTAATACGTGTAACATGTTTAAAATTAGAAGGGGTTGCAGAACTTTTGCAACACCCTGTATGGATATTTATATGTATACTTTTGTTCGCACTCTAATGGCCGCATTCTAAGTCCGTTTTTGTCCAAATTTGGTACACACGTTAGTTATCGCTCGGAAGAGTTCTTTAGCTAAAAAAAATCCAACAACCGGAAGCACTTTGTTTGACCGGAAGTAACTATTTTAAAGATTTTTCGTACTAAAATGAAACTTATGTAAGGTTTAGGGTTTTATCTAAATAAAATTAATGTAGGGATATTAATTCTGCATATTTTTTTACACAACCTTATAGCTCGATGGTTCCCCCAAAAACGATCAAAACGTAAAATACAATAAAAGTACCCGGTTCAAATCCACGAGGAGGATTTTCCCACCTTCTGATCCGAGGAAGACGGTGGAGTTTGTACGCTGCGAGCGAAGCGAATCAATCCATAAACCATACTGCGAGGTCAGGGTGCAAACTGGAGATTTTCAAATACCAGTCGAACGAAGCAGCGCGTCGAAGCGGGAGGTGCAAACAAATTCTACTAATATATTTCGTACACACAGGCTAGAAATTCAGCTATTCGTGAATATTCAGTTGAAACCCAAAAACATATAGGGCCTAAACTTAATTTTGGAAATTCAATAACTCTCGTCTGCAGTGGTTCGGCTGCGTGGTTCGGCTGCGAGGTCGAAGTATTTGTTAATTGTTTCTGTTGGTCGGGGTTTTATTAATCAGTGTTTTTTTGTTGTTACACTGCTCTACAACCTTTGTATTTATTTAAGCCGTGGTTATATTTCAGTATAACATGTGTAGATGCGTTGTTATAAATATGATTTTGGTACGTTACCCTTTACACTCAAGTACTCCTCTCTTCTTCATTGTATAATATTTCACACGCATTCCTAATAGTAAATTATATTAATTATTATAATCAAACAATATTAGAAATCTAATAGGAATTCATTACATGGTATAGTCAAAGTGGCTTTGATAACAATGATCCGGTTGTATGGATTCTGTAATATAGAAGCTTCAATGTTAACTAAATTACTTATAAACAGTGTAATAGTTTGAAGGGACTCTGAAATTACATAATTTAAAAAATAATTCGTGTTTTTATAATTTTTTTCTGAAACCTTTCATTTACGACGTTACACAACACATAATATTAAAGACAAATTAAAATGTAAAAAAATATTCAAGAGCTATTCTTGTAACACAAAAAATTGAGTGGTTCTGATTTAAATATACAGAGTGTCCCCGAACTCTCTGGTTCCTTTTTGTTGATTTGTTCCTGGGATCGAGACAAACATATTTCACAATATAAACACCTCTACGGTGCTTACTTTTTCGTCTGTCTGTATGTGTTTTTTACAAAATAAAGTATATCTAGAGAACGGTTTGACGGATTGAGTTTAAACTTAACATGAAGGTTAACATAACAAATTATATATTTTAAGAAAAAAAACGATTACATCCAATCATGCGTTTCAAAATGGTGACTGTTTGAAAATTTTAAACCTGAATTACCCAGAAACATAACAGTTTAAGAAAAAACGTCAAGAGACCTTTTTGTAGCTCTTTTAATTCCCTATCGAATGGTGTAACGTTCAAAACAATCGGATACATAAATTATTTGTAATAATTGGGTTTTTTTCAACCAGGCATCCTATACCAACACAGTAAACAAAACAATATTGTTTGTACATATGCTGTTATTATCTTTAACTTAGCTATCATCCTTCATCCGATTGTTTCGACAGTTACAACATATGATAGTAAATCAAAAGGACTACACAAAAAAATTGTTTTGACATTTTTTGTTAAAATGTACGGTTTTGAGTTTTTAGGTTTGAAAATTTTAAACAGCCTCCATTTTAAAAGGCATGATTGGATATAATCGTTCATTTTTCTTACAATGTAATATCGTTAGGTTAAACTTCATGTCGAGTTTGAACTCAATCGGTCAAACCGTTCTGTAGATATACATTATTTTGTAAAAAAACACATACAGACAGACAGACGAAAACGCAAGCACCGAAGACCCATGTTTATATTGTGAAATATGTATGTATCGATCCCAGGAACAAATCCACAAAATTGGATCAGAGAGTTCGGGGATGCCTTGTATATTTTACAAGGTAAATTATAGGCAAAAATTTATATTGATTACAATATTTGTTTGTATTAAAATAACAACACCTTATCAGTTCATTTATTCATGTACATTGTGTTTTAATTTTAGTAGTTTTATTGTAGTTAGAAATAGACAAAGAATACCGTCAATCATATGTTTACACAAAACCTTTTAAGTCGTATATTCCTGGATAAACAATCTTTTCCTTCACGAAAGCTGCAAATAAAACAATATTTACGGCTCGACGCACCCTCCTTTCTTTAAGCATTTTATATCCACTACATTTTATGGCACACGTCAAATAGACCGGCCTACTTGCATAGTGCCATTCTGCATGTAATCTTACCGCCATTTATGCGTTTTATATCGAGCTTTAATATTGTTTCGTGTGACATTTACGAGTACTTGCTGCAGTTAAGTTCGGCCTTAGCTGTAATTCTTAGTAATGGTTTTATTACGCATCGTTCATACCTGTTGTAAACATAATAATATAACTGGTTTTCAGTAAATAAGAAACCACTCTAAATATGAGAGGCTTTGTCCTGACTGAATTATTGGCTGACATAGAATCAATGTGGAGTGAAAACTACTTAAAATACATAAAATATAAAATATTCTTATAACGCTATTGACGCGCAATAAAAAAAAACGATTTTCAAAACTTTAATTTAGAAGCGTAGAAAAAGTGAAAATCCGTTGGTTTACTAACAGCCCTATAACAGATAAAACTGCAGTTCGGATCAAAAGCTTAGCAACACATGTTTGTTTACATAAATTACCATACCAACCAACTTAGCAAATTTAAAAACAGTTTATTATGCTTCACAACCAAATTGAAACAAAACAAAAAACATAAAATAAAATTGCTTACTGTATTATAATTAAATTAAATATCTGTTGTAACATTTTATAAATAACTCGATAACGCAGCTTAACCACTAACGAACGTTTACCGAATTTCCAAAATTAAATTTATTTGTTTAGGGTTTCAACCATCAGTTTGGAAATTGGTTTACGCACGAAGGCGCTGAATAGCTGCCTAAGTGAACGAAATATATTAGTAGAATTTGTTTGCACCTAAGCATCCAGCTTCGACTCATCCTCTGCTTAGTTCCACTAGCTTTGCGAGTTTGCACATCGAAATAGCGGCTTTAAGTTATGGGTTCCTTAGCTTTGCTCGCAGAATATAAACTAGGCCGTCGGCTTTTAATCAGGAGATGCGCCCACGGTATATTCGCCTGCGTGGATTTAACTGGTTACGTTTATGGTATTTTACATTTTGATCGATTTTGGGAGAACCAAGCGAGCTATAAGGTTGTGTTAAAAGCAAAATGTGCAGAATAATATTAATTATTTAAAAATATTAATTCTACACTCAATTCCACGTTCAACATGCAGTACAGGTCTTACGGGAGATGCTACTACCAATACTGGGAACATCACGTTTATTGTCATACGGGTTACGTCAACTGTCCGAGCGTTGCGCGGGAGTTGATGTTTTTTGGACAGCTAGTATCGCTGAGACTGCCGTTTGGATAACATGGCTTATGGGCGCTCCGTAGTGCACGGTGAACGTGAAATCGAATGTAGTACGAAAAATCTCAATAAATAGTTACTTCCGCTCATAAACGAGCTTCCAGTTGTTGGATTATTTTTGCTAACAAACTCGTCCGAGGGACGTAGACAACCCACGTGTGTACCAAATTTGAACCAAATCGGACTTTAAATATGGCCGTTAGAGTGCGAACACATAAATATATACATGTAGCATTTTTAACTATTCCCCAAAACGTGTTCCGGAGACTATCATCGGTGCTCATTTACTACTCCCAAAATTAGGTCTTACCATAAGGTTCACTGCAATAGCTCATCTTTCTTATGGAAATTCGTTACTAAAGCAGCATATTTTTATAAAAAAACTTAACATAACCAACCAAATTAACTATCTTTCCTACGGAGGGGGAACTAAGATTGTGAGGTATTTTAAAAAATTGCAAATTTTGAGTTTATGTCTCAAGAGAGATGCTGATAAAATAAAACACACAAACAATATTTTCTGAGTGGGCGGAATTTAGATTTTTCAAATTAAGAATTATATAGTTTCATATATTTCGTAATACTGCTTCAAAAACAACTGTTTTCAATACATGCATTTACTTGCTAAATAGCTCTTTTTGGTCATAGAACCAAAAAATACATCAGCTGGAGTCGACGAGATCAGCTGTTACTTTTCGTTCCTATAACTATTAACTGAAGGAACTATTTAACGATAGTAAACAATTGATAAAAACAACTGATACAGTCGATTGTAAATAACCGATAAAGCAGCTGTTACAATCGAATTTAGTTAATTGCTGCAATTTTTATTTTGAGTTCGGAAAATTTCGGAAAATGCAAGTGACATCGAAAGTAAAGATGTATTTCAAAAAGCGGAACAAATACAAAAAAACATATTCCCAACTAAATTTCAAAACTGTAAGTGTTTATTGTATGCAAGTGTACTTGCATGTGTGTAAAACCTTCTACTTTATGGAGTAAGTTTTCTATTATAAAAAAACACTTTAGCTGTGAAAGGAAAAGTTAAAACAAGACATTTTTTCAAATATACAGTTTTTTTTAAGTATACGATCGGGCAATCGTTAGAGGTTAGAGTTAGTTAGTGTACTGCTAACATAAACAGACCTAGTATCTCCAAACTTGTGCAACAGCTGTTTGTTTATAATAGCAGGAACAAAATGAAAGCTAACTTTTGAAGGTAAACAGGATAAAACATATGTTTTTTTTTTGCAATATGACGAAAAGTATAGTTCATCACTAGGACCAAAAGTGCCTTTTCGATTCTCGTTAAACTTGATCTCGTACCGAAAAGCCTCTTTTTTGGTCCCAGTGATGAAACATACGATTATTGATATTTGTATAGTTCAAATAAGTTACAAGAAGTTATGTAATTGTATTTGCGTTTGGGTTAGAGTCAGATAAAAGTAGGGAGCGAGGGTTAGGGGTTTTCTAAACGAGTTTTGTTGGAGACTTGACAACTTTATAAACAGCAGCAAAGTGTAAACAAACAACAATATTTAAACTAGATTCAATTTTAATTCCTAAAAGTTTCAGTCGCTTCGTTTGAAAACTAGAAACAAATTGCCTTGTTAAAAAAGCGATACGCTACTGTATAGGATACAGTCAAAATATTTGGTAAACTACGACCAATAATATTTTTAGCTAATTTCCAAGCGAGTTTAACAAATCGTGATGTTTCCTTAGTGAGCTACACACTATAAGATTTTATTTTACATTCAATTCTAATAAAATTTGTTTTCCACTTTTATTTGAGAATCAAATACTCTCAGCTGTCCCCTGTGTCATAACTATATTCTCTTTGAACGTATTCCTTGACACAATACGTGTTGCGTCTACGTGATGCAGCTACCCACTGGATACATTGTTAGAATACAGGTCTTAAGGCTCGGCTCCCTACATTCAAAACGGCGAAGTTGGGTACCAATTTCAATGTTAAATAACCAAAACGTACCTTCACTATTAAGCATATTTTTGTGTTGTTTTTGTCAAAAAACGAAGTCTGTATTTTTTTCCTTAAAGTAAAATAGATTGTGGGTGTTGATTGCTAAGGTTTTTTGTAATATCTCTTTTTTCAACTGAGTAAAAAATTAATAAAGTTTACTATTTTTTACTATTTATATCATACGTTTATGAAAACAATAAAACTGTTTTTGAAAATGTATTCAGCAATTAACATCCGCATATGACAGTAGAGTACTTCAAAATGAAACCAAATTTTTAAATTTATTCCACGAATTAACAGAAAAAAAATTACTTATTCTGTAGCTTTGTTCTTATTTGAATCAGATTCAATACGGCGACAGGGTAGCGCCCCCTTAAGGTATTTAGTCTCCCATCTTGTAATTTTGATTAACAGCTGACTACATGTTGTAGTGTGTAAATAACTTCTAAAATATGTGTTGAAACACTATTGACCCACTGAGATTTTCGAAATTTAATTGAAAGGAAATTGTTCTTAAGATTACGATGCACATTAATATACAGTCTCTTATACAACTCAGAATATATCAGTTTAAAAGGTACAGTAAAAAGTAAATAAAATATTAATTGATGCATTTTAACGTCTGTACAAGATTGTATATACTTTTTGTGTCAAATGTATATACTCTGTTATGTTTTGAGGTAGGCTACGCAAAAATTAAATACTTCGACCACGCAGCTGGACCTTTGACATGAGTTGAGTGAATTTCAAAAATAAAGTCTGTATGTTTTGGTTTTTCAAAAGACTATTTGGGAAATTGATCTAATCACAAAGGCGCTGAATAGCAGCCTATGTTCGAAATATATTAGTAGAGTTGATTTGCAACTAAGCCTCCAGCTTCGAATCACGCGCTCCTTCGTTTCACTCACGGCTGAGAAACTCGTTTTGCGAGTTTGCACCTCGACCTTATGGACTGCTTCGCTTCGCTCACAGCGTACAAACTCATCCATCGGCCTTGATCAGAAGACGCCACCACGTGGGTTTGAAACGGGAACTTTTATGGTATTTTACGTTTTGATCGATTTTGTTGGAACCAAGCGATAAGGTAGTGTAAAAAAAACAAAATATGTTGAATAATATCCTAAATATAGTTTTGTAAAAAAAAAACATCGAAAAAGTTTCGTTCTAGAAAGAAACATCTACATCTAAAGATGGCACCATCAAAAATCGATTGAAATATTGACTATTTAAACATTAATGGAGAAATTACAATTCATGTTATTGGGGATTGTACCTGTTTATTTCGAAATGTTTCTTATATTATGTATAAGTCACCTCTACCCCCATCACCCTACTTAGATCCAAGTGCCTCTGTTCTAATCTATCGCCAATTTTGTGAAAATACCATAGTATACAATAATCTATATTATTGGGGAAAAAGAAAATAATCTGTTTGCATTGGCTTCGTAATGAATCATCGCGAGGTTTTGTGAGCGAAGCGAGCTGGGGCGAAGTGACTAATTACAATAGAACCTAACTTAATTAAATAAACTTCAAACTTAAGAACAATATTTTTCTGAGAAAATGTAGATAAATCAGTAATAATGGCATTGCTAATGTAAACAGGTTTACAAAATACCCTTATTGGACGACCAACACAAACTTACAGACAAACCCAACAACGATTCAAACAAGCCGGAGCATACACACAGAACCTACCCACACTGCATTCACACAACAGAAAATGTACTAGTTTAATCTAGACACGCTTTCCATAGAGATCACAGTGTTTCATGTGTACGACCAACGTTTGCCAATCGCTCCAACGACAAACAATGTTCGGCTGAATGGGACGATTGTTTTGACCAATAAACAATTTTATATATACAGTGTCCACAATAATATACTGTCCCAAATATCACATGGATATTCTATAGTTGTAAATACGAAAAAAAGTTTCAATAAATAATATAAATTCGTAAATACATAGTTTTCTAATGAACCGCCATTTTCTTTTTTTACGAAGTACCTTTGGAAATGGAAAAGTTATTAAGCTCAAACTTGATGAATATATTTGTTACGTAACCTTTTACCCTTGTACAAAATCCCAAAACGTTATTTTTAAACTTAAAACATGGCAGCAATTTAAAATTTGTAATGTTAAATATCTCTAAAACCTCTAAACTTTACAAAGAAATTTTAGGAATCTATAAAGTTAATTTTTTAATGACAAACAAAACGGTTTTTAGCGAATTTCCATAGGGCAGATGAGCTATTACAATGACCCTTAAGGTAAGACAATTATGGTTGGAAGTAGTAAATGACCACCGATCATGGTAACCAGAACACGTTTTGGCGTGTCATTAAAACTTTTATATATATGTGTGTGTGTGTGTTAGTACTCTAGCGGCCGCATTTTAAGTCCGATTTGAACCAAATTTGGTAAACACGTTGGCTGTCTCTGTCACTCGGACGAGTTCGTTAGCCAGAAAATCCAAAAAAAGGAAGCACGTTTTTTGACAAGAAGTATCTATTTTTTAGATGTTTCTTTCTAGAATGAAACTTTTTTTATGGTTTATTTACAAAACTATGTAGGATATTATTCATCATATTTTGTTTTTTTACACTACCTTTTCGCTTGGTTCCAACAAAATCGATAAAAACTTGAAATAAAATAAAAGTACCCTATCCAAATCCACGTCTTCTGATCCAAGGCCGACGGCCGAGTTTGTACTCTGTGAGCGAAGCGAAACAGTCCATAACACGAGGTCGCATGGTCGAGGTGCAAATTCGCAATACGAGTTTCTCAGCCGTGAGTGAAACGAAGGAGCACGTGATTCGAAGCTGGAGGCTTAGGTGCAAATCAATTCTACTAATATAGTCCGTACATAGGCAGCTGTTCAGCGTCTTTGTGAGTAGATCAATTTCCCAAATAGTTGGTTGAAAAATCAAAACATACGGACTTAATTTTGGAAATTCACTCAACTCACGTCAACGGTCCAGCTGCGTGGTCGAATTATTTAATTTTTGCGTACCTCAAAACATAACAGAGTATATACACTTGATACAAGAAGTATATACAATCTAGTAATATTTATATAGACGTTGAAATGCATCAAGTAATATTTTATTTACTTTACTAGTAAGCCCCGTGAAAAATCACAGCCTGATTAATTACATACAAATCAGAAACACATAATTTAAAAAACAAACTATTTAAAACAACATACTTTATCTAGATCTACATACATTACCTTGCTGACGGGGATTTTTATCTCGGTAAATGTGTACAGTAATAAGGATTATAAAACTGTAGGCCTATTCGTTAAACATTTTTATTTGTATAAGTTATTATATATTTAAATACAAATAAAAATACTATCTTTGAATTGCTTTTTATTTCATATTGGTAGTCAAATGATTTAGAAGTTATTAATGTTATAGTGAAGAAATTAATAATGGAATGTGTTTATATGTTATACGAATAATGTACGAATGTTTCCGAAGCTAAACGAATAGGTACCTCTTCTTTAAATTTGTATAAACAAATATATTGATGATAAAAGGTTGTATTTATATACAGTTTATAACCTCAAAGCAAATATTACAACATATATTATAGCATGCATTAGTTCTATACCTCATAAATATGTAAAAAAAAGGTCAACTTCATAAGAAATTATAACGATTGAAGTTGTAAACATAAATCCAAACTATAATCTACACTGGGTTTGTTTATTTATTACAGATGAAGGATGAAATCGGCTGTTATATTATATTTTACTCACGTACGTACGTACACTCGCTTTTATAGGAGCTGATACTGTATCTTTTAAACTGATATATTCTAAGCTGTACAAGAGACTGCATATTAATGTGCATCGTAATCTCAAGAACAATTCATTTCCTTTCAATTAAATTTCGAAAATCTCAGTAGGTCAATAGTGTTTCACTAATGTTGCATTCATTTTCATTACTACACATATTTTAGAAGTTATATACACACTGCAACATGTAATCAGCTGTTTAATCAAAATTACAAGATGGGAGACAAAATGCCATAAGATCTGCATTCTAACAATGTATCCAATGGGTAGCTGCATCACGTAGGGGCAACACGTATTCTGCCAAGGAATAAGTTCAAAGAGAATACAGTTATGACACAAGGGACAGCTGAAAGTATTTGATTCTCAAATAAAAGGGGAAAACAAATTTGATTAGAATTGAATCAACTCCTATAATAACTAGTGTACGTCCGCACGTAATACCCATCATTTCACCCATCATCTATAATACTTAAACAAACCCAGTGTAGCTTATAGTTTGGGGTAATGTTTACAACTTCAATCGTTATAAATTTCTTTTGAAGTAGATTTTTTTAAATATAAGCTAAAAAACTAATGTATTTAATATAAGTTATAATATTTTATTTGAGGTTATAAACTATATATAAATACAACCTTTTATCATCAATATGTTTGTTTATACAAATTTAAAAAAGATACCTTTTTGTTTAACTTCGTAAATATTTGTACACCAAAACAGCTGATTTCATCCATCATCTGTAATACTTAAACAAACCCAGTGTATATTATAGTTTGGGGTTATGTTTACAACTTCAATCGTTATAATTTCTTGTGAAGTAGATTGCTTTTAAATATGAGCTAAAGAACTAATGTATGCTATAATATACGTTATAATATTTGCTTTGAGGTTATAAACTATATATAAATAAAAAGTTTTATCATCAATATATTTTGTTATACAAATTTAAAGAAAAGATACATACATATTCCTTTAGCTTAGGAAACGTTCCTACATCTAAACAGGTGATTTCACCCATCATCTGTAATACACAAACCTAACATAGATTATACCTGGGGTATAGACAACCTATACCAACACAGTAAACAAAACAATATTATATACATATGCTGTTATTATCTTTAACTGTTACTGTCTGTTATTATGTATTTAAATAAAAAAGTTGTTAAATCTACAAATTTTCTGATTGTTAATACAGTATTAGATTTTCCTCTCCATCTTTAAAAAAATCTGATGTTTGAGCTAGTTTCTTTACTTATTAATGTTTTAAAGGAATATTGTACGGTTTAATTTATCATAAAAAACGGAAGAACTTAAGTACGATAATGCAGGAAAAAAAGGTGAACAGTACAAATATTAAGGATTTCTTTTAATTGTACATGTTATATAATTTGAACTTTAAAATAATGTAGTTAAAATTAAAAGAACAAATTATCCTACATCTAATAGTTTGATAGTTTTTTGCCCCTAGATTTATCAACCTACTCAGGCAGAAGACGTAGTAGTGCAGTCAATAGGAGTTCAGTTAGAAACAATCTATTTTAACAAAAGACCGTTTATTCCCGCATTGTATAAGTACAACCAATGTAATATTCCCAACAGAATGGACTCTATAGTTTAATAATGGTACTAAAGGCTATAATAGTTACAACGTAGCTTAATGAACTATCTGTCTATTTTAATTATTTCTACATTTATATTAATTGATTAACATAACTTTTCAGGTTTCTAAGAATACAGTATAGGGATTCTACTAAAGGCTCCGACCGTGTTCGCTTCGCTCACCAAAACCGTCAGCGACCCATGGCGAAGTCAATGCAAACTGATTATTGAATACTCATATGAGCACCTATACGTGGCTAATGAAATATGGAGATCGAAAAAGACACGACCAACCCCAATAATTCGAATTGCGGCATGCGTTGTAATTTCACCATTAATATTTTTATAATCAACACTTCTAACAAATTTGTATATTACAAACTAAATGAAACAATATAATATGTAACACCAAATGTTTGACCAAATACAGTAAGCCTTTAGTTTGCTTTTACTTAGTCTTAAAAAAATGTTAGTTGTGAAGAATAATAACCTGATTCTAAATTTTCAAAATATACGTATTTTGGTTCATTGCAGGCCTAACCCAAAATTATATTTTGATCCAAATCAGCTATGTTATTTATAATAAGCAGCAAAAGATGTTTGCATTGAGTTATAATACAGTAAGTATTTTTGGTTGATTTTTGTTTGTGTTTGCTTTTAGTTTGTAATCCACACATGTAAATAAAATTGAAGTGTCTGTCTGTGATTTCAAAATATAAGATTTTTCCTAAGCTCATATTACCAAAAAATAAACACACATATACATTTGTTGTCTGTCTTTTGTTTGGCCGGGCTAATCTCCAGAATGGCTGAAACGATTATGACGAAACTTGCAGTAACATGTAGATGACTTTTCTGAAAATATTTTAGGCTACTTTTTATTCCGAAAATATTTAAAATTTCTATAAAAAAATTTAAAAATGTAAAAATGATGTACAAAATTAGGTATTTTGTGGACAAATATTGGGGATATTTCGTGTGGCTATTTCGATCGATGTCTTACATTATGTACAGGTCACAGCTACCCCCACAACTTAACTTAAATTCAAGTGCCTTTGACCTAATCAATCATCAAGTCTTATTAAAAAATTTTAAAAATGTGAAAATTATTAACAAAATTAGGGATTTTGTGGTTTGCATTGTCATTAGCATATGTCACCGTAGGTGTAGGCGAGCGAAGCAACTAGGGTCAGAGCTCCTAGTATAAAATAAAAATGCTGTTGATTGTGAATAATAACAAACTGATTAAATTTGCTAATCGGTTGCTGTGGTAATAAATGTAAACAAACATGTGTTGCTAACTTTTGATCCGAACAGCTGTTTTATGTGGTATTGGGCAGAGAGTAAATCGCATTATTTTCACTATTCTTACGCTTTAAAATTAAAATTTGGAAAATCATTTCTTAATGTGAGTCTATGTCCCCATTATACAATTATACCAATAATAAGATTATACCATTTCGTATTTGTGTAGTTTTTGCTCCACGTTGATTCTTATGTCATTTATTCATTCAGTAAAGCAACATTTATACATAGACTATGAGCTCTGCCCCTGCGTTGACATACAGTGATGCCAATGCAAACTAAAAATCCCTGATTTTGTTCATAGGAATTTTTAAGAAAATGATGATTGATTAGGACAGAAGCACTTGGATCTAAGTTGGGTGATGGATGTGACCTGTACCACAGATAAAAACAATGATGAACAACTCTATGATGCTGTTATGCCTAGTAATAATTTTAAATTGTTGCTGTGATGTAATTTTTTTCTGTACAACTTGTCACTGTTATTTGACAAGTTATACTTCGAAGACCCTCTGTTAATGATGTTAAAGTAATAGTTGTCACGTTGGGGCATAACATTTGATTCAGCATCTTTTAAAGTTAACATACTAACACATGTGTTGCATGTAACATTCTTTAAAGCCACGTGAGCTGCATACCCTCATATGTAAGCCCAACATAACGTTATCCGAAACATCTACTTCCTCTAAATTTAAACTCAGCACGCAACTGAAGGCGGGAAGCCCGGTGACTGCTGTGAAGTTTCGTTCAAAGCGGAGGAGAGCACTCTTCCCTGTAGTATATAGTGCGGCCTTGCTAAGCGCTACTATTTAAGCTATCTAGTGAGTAAAATCTGAACCTTATCTTCGCCCTAACACACACCGCAACGAATTGTTTAATGCAGTTGGCCATCTGCAATAGCCCTTTTATCAGTGCCTGTACGTAATGTAAGACAGAGTTCGAAATAGACACGCAATATCACCAAAATTTTTCCACTAAATCCCAAATTTGTTTCACGATTTTTACATTTTTTTAATTTTTAACTATAATTTTTAATATTTTCTGAATAAAAAGTAGCCTAAAATATTCTCTCAATAATCCTGTACGTGTTAATGAAAGTTTCATCAAAATTGGTTAAACCATTCCGGAAATTAGCCCAGCTAAACATTTGAGCTTAGAAAAAAGCTTATATTTTTAAATCACAGACAGACACTTCAATTTGATTTATATGTATATATATGTAACAACATATATGTTTGAATTGAATTATAAACTGTAAGCATTTTTGGTTAATTTTTGTTTGTGTTTGCTGTTAGTTTTTAATCTAACCTGAAAAACCTGTCGGTTGTGAAGAATAATAAAGTTATTATAAATTTGCCAAATTGGTCGATATGATAATTAATATAAATACACTACTTGTGTTACTAGCTTTTGATACGAACATCTGTTTTGTCTAAATATATAAAATCCAAATACCACTGACTGACTCACACACTCATCATGAAATCATTGTGAAAAACCACCGAACGGATTGAAATGAAATTTCGTATGTAGCTTCCTCTAAGATGCTCGCAAAGAAAGTTAAAAAAAATCGAAATTTAGAGGGGGTTTGGGGAATTTAAAGTTACTAAAAATCCCCATAAAAAATACATAGTATAATATATTTATTGATATTAATGTTTTCTTAATATACATTTCAATTTGAATTGCCTATCCATGCAAAGCAGAATCGGGCCAGTTAGTCTGATAAATGGCTATGAGTGAACCACCAAATTTTCACCATTGTCACGCTTTGAAATGAAAATTTTTTAAATCCTTTCTTAGTGTGCGTCTATAACCCTATAAGATTATACCATTTCGTATTTGTATCATACGTAGTTATTGATCCATGTTGATTCTATGTCAGTCATTCATTCAGTCATGACAAAACCACTTATATATAAAAATTTAACTTGACTTGTGTTGTGAGAAGAAAACTTGATAAAATGAAACTTAAACATGAAGTTTCACAACTAACAAATTTCCATACTTAAACGCGTTTCAACTATTATGTCGACATCTTCAGTGATACACTGATTATGCTAATAATTTGCTTCCTTCATCTAAACACCTGTCACAAAGGAGCGCGCTTTGCAAAACGTTTGAAACGTTTCCACAGAACAGAGCACAAGTTTACTTAACTTGTTTCCAGGAAGATAAAACGGAAGGAGTGTTACCAACTTTGTAAACTCGATTAACTTTGAATCCTTTCACCTACAACAAAACGTTTCAAAGTTTTGATAGATTATTTTGTTTGGCAGCAGATTCTTCCAAAACTAGGTATGTTTGAAGCCATACTCGTAGCTTCACTACACACTATGGAAACATCATTAACACTCGCCCGTGCAACAATTTCGGAATTAATCTTAATTTATAACAAATCAAATTATGTGGTTGTTGACGTAAATGTGGAACTACTTACAAACATACTAATTTGTTGTTATATACACTTAATTAGAACTCAAAAACATGTAATTAGATAAATTTGATATAAATTAAAATTAGAGCATTCCTTGCTCTTATTTAGGCAGTAAAATATTTTATCTTTGCGAAGGTTTTATGTGTACAAGTAAGCACCCGTAAAACATCACAATCAGATTAATTAGATACACATCAGAAATACATCATTTAAAAAAATGCTATTTAAAGACAACAAACATTATCTTGCCCTGGAAAGGATTTTTAATTCGGTAAATGTGTACAAATATAAGGATTATAAAACTACAGCCCTATTTAACAAAAAATTTCATTTATATACATTATTATCTATACTAATATAATAAAGAGGTAAAATTTGTTTGTTTGTTTGTATGTAGGTGGTAATCTCTTGAACTACTGAACCGATTGAAAAAATAGTTACTAATTAAAAGCTACACTATCCCTGAGTAACATGGGCTATACTAATTAATTTTCATAAAAACATTTTTTATTCCAATATTTGTAAATTTAGTCGGGAAAAACGTAGGTTAGGCCTAGACTAATGAACCAACACATGTATTTACATTTATTACTATAGAAACCAATTGAATAAAATAACAGATAAAACAGCTGTTTGCTCCAATACTTCCTTCAACAGCTGATTTCAAATTTTGAAGCAATCATTTGTATTTCTAACTTTTAGGTTAGGTTTTAATTAAAGTGTAGACCTGAACCTTGCTGGTTCTTTTAACCTTTATTATAACTACTGTTATTAAATATACGAAATAATTTGATTTGAACATTTAACATTAGTTACCATCTTAACTTATGTTTTATTACTAATCCTACACCTTTATTATAAAGAAACAGATAACATGATTATGTTTATAGAAAGAGCACGCAGGGATTTCCCCTAGTATAAAGTATGGTCTAAATTTACTAAAGCCATTTACAATCATAATTTTTTAGAATATTATAGCTTCTGTTCTACCTAATCATAAACATTCTAAATTAAATTCTGAAGAACATTGCCGTATAAAAGCACACAATTATCATTGCGTATCATTATAATATATAATCCCAGGAGTTTGCTGCATTGTATTGCCAATACACGTATCTCTATACAATCGGTTGCGCGGTTGATACTTCATCCCACCTAAGCCGGGCTGCATAGATACTGTCACCTCGCTAAGCTCTAGCTTAAATTCCAATCTATAGAATTTACATATCAGCTGTTAAACACATGTTGAGACCGTTTTTGTTACGCGAATGATTGATCTAAAATGATAGGCCTAGGTCTAATGCAGTTATATGGGCCTTAAAACTTCTTCGGGAAAGTGACTTTCAATGTTTTTGCAATATTAAAACTAAAGATATTTTTGTTTAAATTAAATACAATAGCCTACATGAAGTAAAACTATTTATTAATAACTATTAGCTTGGATTTTTTTCTGTTCAAACAATTTGAAATACTACAGCCAGTTGCAAATAATTTCAAAAAAATTCCGGATTATGGACTGCTTCGCTTTGCTCGCAGCAGACAAACTCACTTCACGTGTTTGCATCAAAGAAGATGTTCACGTGGCTTTTAACCGGGTACTTTTGTGGTATTTTACGATTTGATCCTAGTTTTATCCTAGTACGAAAAATCACAAAAATTATTTACTTCCTGTCAAAATTGCTAACGAACCTGTCCGAGCCACTTATTAAAAAACCACCGTTTGTATCAAATTTGGACCAAATCGGACGTAAAATGCGGTCGTGAAAGTGCGGCCACATATTATACTGTATTACAGTGACTAGATAGGGTACAGTTCGGCCAAGTGAGGTTGTATTTCCTATTGGCCGTCAGCCATGTTTAACCTAAATTCTTAACTGTTTGTATTCTATTTGTTATATCTTTTTGCACGAAAAACTGAAGAAATTTTTTAAGAAGAAACGCAATTTGTATTATTAAATTTCAATATTAAATTGCATGTTTTTCCTTTTCTAAAAAAAAAAATAAAGAAGTAATTTCTCTTATAATTACAAAGATATTCAACACTAATCTTTACATTATACTTCCGAACAGATGACATTACTTTTAGGTTAAACATGGAGGCCGCTACCTTATGGTCACACTGTCTCTATATAGTCAGTTTTTAATGACACCTTAAAACGTGTTCTCTTCACCATGATGGGTACTCATTTTCCACTCCCGACATTAGGTCTCACAATAAGAGTCCCTGCAAATAGCTCATCTTTCCTATGATTCGCTGAAGAAGTAAATAGTCACTAAATAACCCTTTTGATACGCTCACGACTGTACTATTTTTGGGATACGAATCTTATCTTCTCCCAAAATGTATGGTCAAATCATTTTTTGTATGACGGTAAAACTTTGTGGAACCTGGCCTTATAAGTCAGGTCTCAAACATCATAATCACGTAGAGGCCCAGACAGGTGTTTGTCTGTATACTAAGAAAAACATTTGTTTGGAAAAATTTATTATTGTTATTATTTTTCTGACAAATAATTTTTCCCCATTTAAAAACATGAAAATGTTAAGGATAATACATCTGTTATTTTTTACAAGGGTTTCATCCAGTAGGCCACTCAATCTAAGTCATAAAACATAGTAAGGATCGAACACGCTTGTCACCTAATGACACCAGAAATGTTGGGAAACGGTAGGCAACACTTTGAGTCCAGGCTGTACTTTTGTCAAGAAGTCAATGGTTCTCATTCCGAGCACTTAATCTGAGTGAAAATGAGATGAGTGCTAAATGTTTTACTCATTGTAACATAATTATTAATGAAACTTTAAATAGCAGTTTTTTGGGAAAATTATAACTTTTATTGGCCATTATGTTGGATAGAATCAACATACAGACCTCGGGTTTGCGCCAATCTTCTTCTTTTATCAAGACCTTTAAAATTAGGTGTCACTCAATAGGGGTCTTCATTTAAACTGGTCGACTTACCCCCAAATTACCCCATTTTTCGGGTATGGTTTGAAATTTACGATATATCAAAATCTCAAATTTTAATCATTTTAACAATCCCCAAAGCAAATCTGTCTATTTCCATTAATAAAAAAAACTAGCTGACCCGTGCGAATATTTCGCAAGTTCGGAGTAGGCCTACATTTACCTGATTTAACACGTTGATTTAATTCAGTTAATTAAGTTTATTTATTTACATTGGTTTATAAATAACAGTTTCCCTATACAATCTTACAGTGTAAACAATCTAACTAACAGCTGTCATGCTAGTTAAACAGATGGTTAGTAGATGGCGCCTTTCATTAGGAACATACAGAGTATAATATAAAAGTTTTTTAAATCAATTTTTGTTATTAAAACATGAATTTTAAGCTGTTTGTCTATTTTTCCCGTGTAGTGGTTAAGGAAAGCTTTAAAATGATGCCTCATTCATGTAATTTGATGATGTATTAAGGAAGTTATGGCGTACCGACAAAAAAATAGTCTTGAGAAATAATATATGCGATAATAGGGAGTGCGACTTTTAAGACTCAAAGTATGTGTTCGCACTCTAACTCCCGCATTTTTTTAGTCCAAATTTGGTACACAAGTTGGTTGTCTAAGCCGATCAGACGAGTTCGTTAGTCAACCAAATCCAACAACCAGAAGTGCGTTTTTTTAACTGGAAGTCATTTTTTTAGAGTTAGTGTACTTGAATAAAACTTTTGCTGCTTTTTTACTTTCTCCACCCTATACGTAGAATATGGAGAAAGTATTGTTTTCGTAAAAATGTTCGAATTTGAATTATCTGTTTTGGTGCTCCCAGAACCCCAAAAAATTGGTTAGTGCAATTATCTGTGTTGGTGCTCCCTGAACCCAAAAATATTTTTAGTGGAATTTTTTGTTTTGGTGCTCCCTGAACCCAAAAAAGTGTTTTTAACGTGGTGTCTGTCTGTCAGTGTGTCAGTATGTATACACGACCAGAGGGGACACTATTGGTCCGATTTTCATGAAATTTGGTATGTAGGTACTAAACCCTAATATCTCAAGGCGTTTTTTTTTCATTTTTTGGAATTTTTAATTTTTAAGGGTAATTTACCCCTAAAAACCAATAAAAACGACAAAAATGCAAATTTCTCAAAAACGGCTCTAACGATTTTGATCAAATTTTCAGTATTTATAGTGCTTAAGATGCCAAACAAAATGACACCACCCGCTTTTATCAAAACTTCGGCGTTTCATAATTATGGGGAAATGTTAAAAAATAAACAAGTTTATGTTGTCAATCTAGCATCACGGCGACGGCCGCACGGGGTAGCACAACGGTAGCGAGGACGGCCAGTAATTCAAAGGTCGCGTGATCGAATCTCGCCTGGGACAATAACATTTTTATACGATTGACGTAGGTAGAATATAATTTTTTTGTTTTGTTCTAAAAAGTAGTAAATAAAATGATTAAAAACAATATTATTTTGACTACAGTAAGTTGGGAGAGAGTTTGTGTCAGTTAACTGATACCGTTTATTTTAATAATGTAGGATATTATTCTACACATTTGGTTATTTTTACACGACCTTATAGCTCGCTTGGTTCCCCCAAAATCAATCAAAACGTAAAATACCATAAAAGAACCCGATTCAATTGCACTTGTGAGATTTACTCTAGCATATCTTCTGATCCGAGACCTACGGCCGAGTTTGTACGCTGCGAGCGAAGCAAAGCAGCCCATAACCCAAGGCCGCAAGGTCGAGGTGCAAACTCGTAAAGCAAATTTTTCCTGTAGGCTTTTCTCTATAGACTATAGACTCTAACCGTTAACTTCTTGGATACCCCTATACGTAACTATAGCGTTCAACAGCGTTTCTCTTTCCTTTTCATGGAGGTCTAGTTGTTTTTATTTCTGATCGGCCTCCAGCACTCAATCATATATCACAAACCGTCAAACCCGTTTTGATTTCTTATTATTGGAACATACGTCGGTCAGCACTTACAACTGTGGAATATCAAATCCACGATCACATTTTAATAAAAACAGGTGATTCAAATTTATAACAACCTTATTCTAAAATACAGGGTAAGTACAACGAAAAGAATTAAATCCATTTTGTAAAATATTAAAACTAAATTATTTTGTCGGAATCAATTTAGAAAATTACTCAACCAAACAAACTCCAATTATTTAGATATGTCGTACCGTATAAATTCAAATATTAGCGCACCATATTTTAAATAACGAGTTTTTAAATAGTAATCAAATACCGGGTTTCGTTTTATTTGTTCAAAATGAATTCAATAAAACAAACATTTCAATACAATAATTGCAATCCAATTGTCGAGGGAACACTTTAAAAGGGTTAAGTGCCCTGTTATTTATCTAACACACGGTAAAAATAAATAAGGTAAATAAATATAAAATGTATGTGTATTGTTTTAATTACTTAATAGTATTGCATCTAAACATTTTGCGTGTGACCAACTTTTAAGTCAATTTACACAGGTCAGTTCCCGTATGAAATCAGTGTTTCCGAATCAGTGGAAAACAATACACTTCTGCTTATTTGAATAAAGGTGTTCACACAGGCCCGTCGCGTGTCCGTATCAGTGTTGTCAGTGCTGCTTCAGTATCCCTTCCGTTCTTTTGAAATTAATTCCCAACGATATTTTTTAGAACTTTACCGACGTGATTTTTGTTTGTTTATAATGAATGACGAACAACTCATTGAATGGTCAGGAAATATCCGACTTTATATGATCCATCTAGTTATAAATATATGGATATTTCATTTAAGAATCAAATTTGAAGGAAAATGGAAAGGAGATAAGGAACTAATATTTAACTACCTATATGATCAGCTTTGAGGTTAATCCTACAAGCTTCAGTCGACTTGTACACTAGTCGGTACGTTTAAATCAAAATTGGTGCAAAAAAATAATAGTAAGTATGTCATATTATATATCGTTGTACTCAGGACATTGTGAAGATTAATTTGGTATACTGTTTTTACACTTTGGCTTATAACCATCTCGCAAAAATACACAAAATTTCAAAATATGACAAAAGCGTTAGTCTGTCTGGAGACAGTAAGAAATAAATTAGTTTTTCCCTTATTTTATCATTTGCTTAATATTGTCTTAAAAATTACAATGCTGTTATAAATAAACAGTGTTATAAAGCATTTTTTGTACATTTTATAAAATTATTTTATTACTTACAATACATAGGCCTATTTTATACTATTTAATTTTTCTAAATTTAAATAGCCTAGAATACATTCTATAAAACTGTTAATTTGTATTATTTTACCCCCAAAACAATTTTTTTATCAGGAAGTAAACACTTTTTTAATGTTTCATGTAAAGAACGTTTTGTCTACATTTTGCATACTTTGAATTTATAACTAAATATTTTTTAGTATTTTTCCAAAACCCTTACTTTTGACAGTTTGGTTTACCAATTTGGTTTTATCGTTCAAAACGCAAATAAATGCCAAAAAACATTTTTTTAAATTATTTTATCTACATGGCAATGTTTTTATACTTTCCTAAACAATAAAATATATAATAGTATACACTTTACTTAAAGAGAATACATTCAATGGAGCTTTCAATATGTGTAGGTATTTTGTTTTTTTAATTGTAATTTGTTATTTTACCCCCAAATATTTGTTTTTGAAGTGATAACTTCTATTGGCCCGTTGGACACTTTCGACTTGGCTATGTTTTCGAAATCTCGCGTCACGCCAGATTTCTCGCGAGATCTTGCATCACGCCAGATTTCCCGCGAGATCTCGCGTCACGCCAGATTTCTCGCGAGATCTTGCATCACGCCAGATTTCCCGCGAGATCTCGCATCACGCCAGATTTCTCGCGAGATCTCGCGTCACGCTTTTGTTTAGACACAAGTCAGATCGTGGAGAGGGAATATTATTAATACATTATTTACATTTATTAGCATAGCAATCAAATTAACACATAAGAATTAGTTAATATAATATAACAGCTGATTTCGCCCATCATCTGTAATTCTTAAACAAAACCCAGCGTAGATTATATTTTGGGGTTATGTTTACAACTTCAACCATTAAAATTTCTTGTGATGTTAATTTTCTTATATATTAGTTATACAACTAATGTAGGCTTCTATAACTATAAGTTATATGGGCTTCTACACGTTATAAGATTTGCTTTGGGGTTATAAACTGTATATAAAACTAACCTTTGATCATCAATATATTCGTTTATACAAATTTAAAGAAGGATACCTACTGTTTAACTTCGCAAACATTCGTACATCTTTGTATAACATATTTGATTATTAATTTCTTTACTGTAATATTAACAACTTCTAAATCATTTGATCTATCAATATGAAATAAAAGGTAACTAAAAGATAATATTTTTACCTTTCTTTAAATATATAATAACGGATATAAATAAACAATTTGAACAAATAGGCCTACTGTTTTATAATCCTTATAATTGTACACATTTACCGAGTTAAAAATCCCCATAGGCTAGTCATAGAAGTTATCACTTCCAACGTGTGGTCTTAAGCACACCCAGTTAATTTTTTTAAAAGTATTTTTTGTTTTTGTTTTTTATTGTTTCATATAAAGAACGTTTTCTTCTACATTTTGGATTTATAATACAATTTTGTTTTGTATTTTATTCTAAAAGATCTACTTTTAAAACTTTTTCAACCAATTTACTTTTTTTTCCTTTTAAAACTCAAAATAAGTTAGAGAAAATTTGGTTTAAATATTTTATTTACATTTACATTCTCCATACTTTCCTGAACAATAAAATGTACACAAGTGTACACTTTACTTGAGTAGGATACATTCTATATATGTTTAAGTGATAATGTGTACAAGCAGTAAAAAAGTGCCTGACGCTTAGAGGTATATCTAGCCTGACGTTAAAAAAAGTTGAAATTTTATATATTTTTCGCAAGTATTTTTCACAATCCTTTTTATTTACTAAATTCTTGAAAATCTATAAATTACTTTACAAAACGCAAAATTATCTTAAAATTTAAAAAAATCAAAAAAATCTAGAAAACAAAAGTTTAAAAGTAGTTTAATACATTAAAAAATATATAATTATTTTAAACTACCACTAACTAGCTTGGGCTATATTGATCTAAATAATTTCTATTTTAACAGAATTATAAATGTTTGTACCTCTGTTATTTTACACATATAGGCCTAGTGATACTAAACTGTCAAGGCACTGACGTCACGGACCTGTGTATATGGACCTTTAAATCCGACTATAGAATTGAGATGGAAAACGTTTAACTTCTCTATGACGTCCATCAGTTACTAGACCAAACTTTAGGAACTGATTGTATTAGACAAAATATGCAGTCAATATAAATCTACATTTAATATTATCTAGCTCAGAATTCGCGATTTTGCTTCTTTACAAAAAAATGTTGTTTAACTTTCGAGTTAGTTATAATATTGAGTTGAGAATTATTATGCACACTTTTATTTAGCTAACGATATTATTTTTAAATACGTTCAAAATGGCTTCTGGTTAAAACCTTTGACGACAATTATCTCGAAAACCGTTTTATAAAACAAAACCAAAATTCATAAAACACTAGAGGCTTGATTCGCTCACCAACCCTGATGGTGACCCATGTCGAAAATAGTGTAAACATGTTGTTGTATTCTCTGATATTTCACGGAAATGACGATTGAACGGTGACCTATAATGCACATAGCTTCGAATTACAGCATGCGTTGCTACTTCAACGTTAATATTTAAATAATCAATAATCAACATTTCAAACAAATTTTTATATTACCAACTAAAGGAAACAATATAATATGTGTCACCAGATGTTTGACTCAGTATAGTAAGCATTTTGTTTGCTTTTAAATAATCTAATAGAACTGTTAGTTGTGAATAAATGTGGTAATGTGGTAATGAATGTAAGTACATTCAAGAAATATGTGTTGGTTCATAAGTCTAGGCCTAACCTAAGAATTTTGTCGGACTAAATTTACAAATATTGAAATAAAAAAAATTTTATTAAAATGAATTAATTATAGCCTATGTTACTCTGGGATAGTGTAGCTTTTTATTAGTGAAACTATTTTATCAATCGGTTCAGTAGTTCCATAGATTACCCCCTACATACAAACAAACACATTTTACCGCTTTATAATAGCCTATTAGTATAGATGAAGCAGGGATTGAACTGTCGAATGTTCACTATTTTTATGCTTTGTCCTAATCAGTCATCATATCCGTAAAAATATCAAAGTATACAATAACCTGTTTGAATTTGCTTCGCCACAAGTTGCTGCGAGGGTTGGTGAGCGAAACGAGCGGGAGGGAGCCTCCCCCCTCTAGTAATAAGATAAATTATGAAGAAGGTGTGAATGGATAATTGTATTAATCAAGCATAGCTGGAGTACTAGTGCTAAGTTTCGTACTTATTCAACTATCTGGACTAATATATTTGGGGTAAACATCCAATCCCCAAGTAGGGATGGGGTGGGAAGAGGATGGTTGTCTAAAATCATTCGAAAGCGATGTTATTAGGGTCACGGGGATGAATAGTATCATTACATAAATATTGTAACTAACATTTTGTACAGCAAAAACTAAAAACTATTCCGCAATAAACCACGGGTATTTAAACTGCTATAAAATAAATTTTAATTTCATCAAAACCAATCCTTCCTACTCCCAATAGAAATTGGGTTGTACTGCTTAGTTTTTCTAGATTCTTTAGTTAAGAAACCTGGGAGGGGGGCTTCAGTTGGTACAAAGTAAGTGTCAAATAATTCGACCACTGACAGCTAAGATGAGTTAAGCAAATTTCCAAAATTAAGTTCGTATATTTTATGGCGTCAACCAACTATTTAGACATCTACTCACGAAGGCTGCATGCATGTACGAAATATATTTTAGCAGAATTGGTTTGCACATCAGCCTCCAGCCCCAACTCACGCGTTCCTTTATTCCGCTCGCGAGTTTAGCTTATCGAGTTTGAACCTCGACCTTGCGGCCTAGGAATTTAGACTGCTTCGCTTTACTCGCAGTGAACAAACTCGCTTAGCGAGTTGCACTCCGTCCGTCGGCCTCGAAACGGAAGCTGCCCCACGTTAAATCCCCCTCGTGGATTTGAACGGTGCACTTTAAAAGTATTTTACGTTTTAATTGACTTCGAGGGAACCAGACGAGCTATAAGGTCGTGTACAAAAATAAAATGTACAAAATAATTTCTTATATTTATTTCCTTAGATAAAACAGCAAAATAATTTAATTCTAGTAGGAAATATCTCAAAAAAAAAATTTACTTTTTACCAAAAAGGGGCTTCCAGATTTTGGAATTTTGTATAACAAATTCGTCCGAGCTACTTCCAACGTGTGTAAAAAAATTTGAACAAAATCGGACGTAAAATGAGGCCGTTAGAGTGCGAATACATACATATGTGTATATATGCAGAATGCAATGTTCATAAATTCCCTTTAACCCCTTTATTATTTTTGTCATTGAAAATAAGTTAACAAAACTTTGTATACATCTTGTGTTGCATAACAGAACAAATTTTTTGACACATCTGAACCTTTATGATTTTTGTGGCTTAAGAAAGTTAGGGGTGTAAACAATTTCAAATATAAAGGAAGGTCTTGTAATACACCAATGAAAAGCTTATTAAAATAAAAACAGAATGGCGCAAACTAGAGCTTAGTATCTTGCTTCGTTTCAGAGTAATGGACAATCAAAGTTCTGGAAAATGATATATCATAACATCAAAGCAGGTTATTAATTTGTTAATATTAGGAATAAGTAGGTTAAATGTTATTTTCCAGAATGTTCATCGTCCATTACTTTGAAACGAAGTAAGATATTAAGCTCTAGTTTTCGCACATTGTGTTTCTCTTTTAATAAGCTTTTCTATGGTGTTTTACAAGACCTACCTTTATTTTTGAAATTGTTAATCCCCCTTACCCCCGTAAACCACCCAAAATCATAAACGGTCAGATATGTCAACAAATTTGTTCTATTATGCAACACAAGTTTGTATAAAGTTTTCTTAACTTATTTTCAGTAACAAAAATAATGAGGGGGGGGGGGTTAAAGGGACTTTACAAACACTATGTATATAAAGTTTTTAATGACAGCCGAAAATGTGTTCTGGAAACCATGATTTGTGCTCATTGACCACTCCTCACCTTAGGTCTAACTGCAAGAGTTCATCTTTCTTATGGAAATTCACTAAAAATAACCAGATTCGTCTGCTCGACATGCGTACGTTGCACTCGGTATATTGTCTTGTAATGGAGCTACAATGTAATGTATCTCATCCTCCCACGTGATTTGTTGTCATGGTGACGCGATTTCACTAACTTCGTTTGATATTGGTTTACGTCATTATACACATGCGGGTAATTTAGTTAATCAGGTAAAGCAATAAAACGTCCTCCAATTTCCGTCACCTTTACCATAAATGCCAAGTCACATCTCGAAAACAAAAGTGTTTACTAAAGTGCAAAATCAGCTGTTACATGTTTGAATCTAGGTTCATTGTTGGCAGCTGTTTTTATGCTTAATAAAGGAACACGTGACTTATTATAGATATATATACGCGCCTTAGTACTGACGCATAGAATCAACGAAGAGCAAAAAGTATTTAAGATAAAAATACGAAAGTTGAAATGTATCCTCTCACGAAGTCTTGGACGCACAATATGAAATAATTTTGAAAACTGTGTATTTTGAAACGTACAAATAGTCAACATTCGGAGCTTTACTCACAGCTTTGTCAGCAGAATCTAAAACTTTGCATAAATTGAATGTGAAATAGTAAACTATTATAGGCATAGCTCATTTCTGAAAAATAACTTTGAGGTTAGGTCTCAGCCCTATAACAAATAAAACAGCTGATTCTGATCGAAAGCTTAGCCACACATGTTTGTTTACATACGTTACCATAGCAACCAAATTTATAATCATTTTATTATTATTCACAACCAACCGCTTTATCAGGTTGGATTCACAAAGTACAAGCAAAGACTATTATAATTTAATTCAAATATCTGTTGTTACATATTCAAATTAAAACAGCTGATTTTTATAAAACCTTAACAAAATTTTAGGTAATTCCTACAGTGAATCAAAGCGCTTTCATTTGAAACCAATTTGGCGAATTTAGAATCAGGTAACTATTATTCACAAGTAACAGTGTTTTTTTAGATTAGTTAAAAGGAAAATGGCTTGCTGTATTGTAAGTCAAACATTGGGTGTTACATATTATCTTATTTAATTTAGTTGGTAATATCAAAATACGTTTGAAATGTTGATTAATGATTATTTAAATATGAATGGTGAAATTACAGCGCATGCCGTAATTCGGTCGTGCCTGTTTCGATCTCTGTCTCACATTAGCTATGAATAGGTCACCGCTCAATCTTCATTTCCGTATTTCAGAGTATACAATAATCTGTTGGTGAGCGAAGCGAGCAGGGGCGGAGCCCTTTCTATATATCTATCCTGACTGACTGACTGACAGACTGACATAGAATCAACGTGGAGCAAAAACTAGTTAGGGATACAAACACGAAAATTAAAAAAAATATATTCTTATGGGGTCGTGGAAAGAATTTAGCAAAAGTTTCAATTTAAAGTGTAAAATTAGTGAAACTTCTGTGGTTACCATCCAGCTCTTCATCAGATAAAACCGCTATTCGGGTCAAAAGCTTAGCATCACACGTTTGTTTACGTTCATTACTATATCAACCAACTTAACAAGTTTAGAATCAGTTTATTACTATTCACAACCGACTACGTTTTTAGGTTAGGTCAAAATAAAAGCAAACACGAACAAAACTAAACGGAAAGTGCTCACTGTATTGTAATTCAGTTCTGTTGTTACATATTGTAACAGCTAATTTGTATCAAAAACTTAACATAGGAATTTTCTGAACCAAAACACGTTTATTGGAAGGTTTTACATTTATTACCATAGCAACCAACTTGGCAAATTTAACATTATTTTATTACTATTCACATGTAAGATTTTTTAAGATTATAATCTATACTTCGATTTTTGGCTAAAGAACTCATCCTACCGACTTAGAAAATCTACGTGTGTACCACATTTGTAGCTAATCGGACGTACAATCCATATTTATATAGATGTATATAATTGTTAATTACATCCCAAAAGGTTTTCTGGAAACCATGATCAGTACTCTCGACCTTACGTCTCACCACAAGATTCACTGAAGCTCATATTTCCTATGAAAATTTGTTAATAACGTAGTTTTAAGTTCATGATATTTAAAGAAGTTTACAATTTCGAGTTTATATGATGTCAAGTAACCTCGTTTTACATTATTATTGTGTTGCCGTTCTCTATAAGGTTCTTACGGAACTCGCCTGGTAATTGTTTTCCACGAGTGTGTAATGTGTTAAGCCAATTATTGTGCTCTATTTAGCTTCCATTTGTATTCACTCAACATGTAAAATGATAATAGTTTCGTCTAAATTAAAATTTAGTTATTTTATAAATTGTTTGTTACATTTACGAACACACTGTTGAACCTGGCGGAACAAATATAAATTACATTAATATTATAAATGTTTACACATCTATGCAAAGCTTTTAAACGCAAAACAAACACAACAGCAATTGACTGACGTTTGATAAATGTGTTTAATTACAACAGAAACCATTGATTCAGAAGTTCATTTATTTTTCGTTTTTCAAATTGTGAAATTACTTCCATTGATTGCTTTGTAAATGATGGGGTAGAAATCGTCTGTTTTTATGGCCTTATTTCTGTAGCAGACTGTATAATTGAAAAATATGTGTTGTTTGAATTGCTAGTTCTATTTTCTCATTAACATATTTAACCGTAAATTGTATCAATCTTAAGATTACCGTTATTTTCTTTGCTTAGTCAACCATTGCTTAGCACAGTAAATATTATTATATAGCTATAGGCTACTTATACGCGGCTTAGACCTCAATAACAAATTCAACGTGGAGCAAAAACTACTTTAGATACAAGTAAGAAAATTTAAAGGTATTATAATCAAGAGACTCGATCTTTTTTATATCGTATGTGTGAAAATAGATTTAAAATGATGTATGTAAAATTTAGGGGTTTGCGGAGGTAGGCGATGAGGATGTATGTATATTATTGTATTGTCATCGGCGTTTGACACGTGTGCAAATTTACAAGCTAATCAGACGTCTTTAAGTTGGTTAAAATTACTATGAAAGATTCCGTT
>JAGFPH010000673.1:258091-335105 GCA_018207615.1 Philaenus spumarius | reverse complement strand
AATCAGACGTCTTTAAGTTGGTTAAAATTACTATGAAAGATTCCGTTACATAGGCTACAGGTCAAGCTATAATACAAAATCGCTAATCCTGAGGGACCTGGCAAGGATAATGGAATAAACTATTTAAATTATTACATTGTCATCGGTCCTTGATATGTGTGCAAAGTTTCTAATCAATCCGACGTTACATAGATTCATATATACATACCTAGCTAATAAAAGCGTGTCAAAAAAGGTTTTAAATAAAAGTTTTTAATCAACTCATTTCCAACATTTTTATGCTTGAAGTTTGTCCCAAAAATAAAGTTTACGCTTAGTAAATTTTTAATGTTCCGATTTTTTTGGCTGATTATATTTTGAATTTTTATAAATCTGATAACTGACTGATCTGTACGTTGTTTACAAAGTTGGAATTCTCAATTTTTCTAGATAAGAAATATGAAAGTTTAATTACAATCGGATGATCCCCGTGCGATGGAGGAGCGTATTAATGAGTGCGCGTATTAAAATATTTTGCGGCAGAAATCGCACAGATGATGAAGTTGACGTACAAGCGGAGGGGGAAGGACCGTTTTTCGCTTCCAAAACTCCACTGCGCTAGCATTCCAGGTGTATTAATAAAGATCTAAGATCTGAACATATCATTTACAAGTCTATGAGTTGCTTTAGAACCACTGATCATTCATATACAAGTCAAATTAATCTTATCGCTATTTACACATTTCATGCTTTTAATACTGAACATGTCCTTGAATTAATCTCATTTATACAACTAATTAACTAATATGAAGCTGATTATACAGGATGTCCCGTAAGTAAAGTGCAAATTTCGGGGAACGGTTCTATGGGTCAAAATAAAGAGAAAAGCAAGAATAAAATTTTCCTAAAAACGCTTCGTTTTCCATATATCTGCCATTTTGTTTGACCCATGTGGGCACAATTTAACTGACAATATAAGGAAATAAATTAAATTTATTGATTGATCCAGGATAGGAGATGTATAGTGTAATTCAGTCTTATGCTTTACAATTTCAAACTAAGGCCAACTTACTTATGATAACAGATTGTTGCAACATTTACACTTTTTCCTTTTTACTAGCGGACAAAAAATGTTAAAACCTTTTATTTTATTTTCAAAATAAGCTCTTGTAATTTGATGGAACCCCAGTACTTTTTGCACCAGCATTGACAGAATGAGTAATGGAAACGTTGAGGCTAATGATGTACCTTGAACAGAAAGTAAAGAGAAACACCGTCTCAAATACTTTCATTTACTCTCTCCTGTTCGTCCACTTAATGTAACGTATCAAATGTATATAATAAACCTAATAAACCACGCGCTGAACCACTGTCGTGAGTTAATCGAATTTCCAAAATTAGGTTAATATGTTTTAACTAAGGTTTCAACCAACTATTTGGGGAATCGGACTACTCATGAAGGCGGTTAGCAAGATTCACCTCGACCTTGCAACCTCGGATTTTGGACTGGTTCGCTCCGCTCTCAGCGGACAAACTCACTTCGCGAGTTTGCATACCGGCCGTTGGCGTCGGTTCAGAAGCTGGAAACGGTAAAATCAACCATGTGGATTTTAAACAGAACTTTTATGGTATTTTACGTTTTGAACCATTTCGGGGGAACCACATGGTCTATGAGGTCTAGTAAAAAAACAAAATCTGCAGAATAATATCCAATATAATTTTTACTTTCTCCACCCTATACGTAGTATATGGAGAAAGTATTGTTTTCGTCCAAATTATCGAATTTGAATTTTTAGTGGAATTATCTGTTTCGGTGCTCCCTGAACCCAAAAATATTGTTAGTTGAATTATTTGTTTTGGTGCTCCCTGAACCCAAAAAAGTCGTTTTTTGGTGATGTCTGTCCGTGTGTCTGTAAGGATGTGTACAGAGCTGGAGACCATACCAACGGCCCGATTTTGATGAAATTTGGTATGTATGTATAGTTCTGGAATATCTCCAGGTATTATTATTTTTTCTTCATTTTTCAAATTTTTGATTTTTAAGGGGTTTTACCCCCAAAAATAGCAAAAAAACGAAAAAAATTCCAAATTTTTCCAAAACGGCACTAACGATTTTGATAAAATTTGGCTTATTTGTAGCCCTTAATGTACCCTACCATATGCAAAAAAAAACTGCATCTTTCTAAAAATTCTCGTTTAGATAATAATAATAATAATAACTGATTTTTGGGGGTTTTGGCCAAAAAGAGCTTGTTTTTCAAGATTTTTCAAAACCTTTTTTCGTGCATCTATACAGGCCTAATTGACATGGTTGGTGCAAATTTGTTCGAAATCGGTCGAATAGTTTAAACAATAATAATAATATAATATAATAATATAATATGAATGTGTGTTACATGCATCTAATATTTTCCATTGTAACATTTTCCTACTTTTGCAATTCTAAATAACCACCTCCTATGATACTCTTGGGAAGTTATAAAGTTTCAACTGGGAGAAAGTATGTGGCAGTTATCTGGTACCGTTTATTTTTAGATAATACCCAAAAAAAATTCATTTTAGAAACGTGCTTCAGGTTGTTGGATTTTATGGTTAACGAACTCGTCCTAACGACTTAGAAAACAATGCGTATACCAAATTTAACGTCCAATAAGGCCGTTAGATTTCGAACACATTAATGTACAATTTTAAATGACTCCCCAAAACGTGTTCTGGGCACTATGATCGGTGCTCATTGAACACTCCCGGGAAAATGTTATATATATACTAGGGGTAACGAATGCGTGCTTCGCACGCCAACCACGTAGGAACCTTCTATACACCTAATAATATTATGTTTATTTTTATAATGAAGATGTAGGATTAATAATAACCCCAGAGCTAAGATGGTAAATAATGTTAAATGTTCAAATCAAATTATTTCGTATATTTTATAACAGCAGTTATAATAAAGGTTAAAAGAACCAGTAAGGTTCAAGTCTACACTTTAGTAAAAACCTACCTAAAAGTTAGAAACACAAATATTTGCTTCAAAGTTTGAAATCAACTGTTAATGGGAATATTGCAGCAAACAGCTATTTTATCGGTTATTTTATTCAATTGGTTGGTATATTTTATTATAATTACTTGTTCGGACATTTGCCATCATCTGTGTGTTAAATAATCAAACACGACGTTTCGGGAATACAAATCAATTCCCGTTCTCAAGTGACTAAAACTAACGGTACATAAACCCAGGCAACTAGACCTATGTAAGGGTGAACAAAGTAAAACTAGAAATTATTACTAACCTTAAATGTCTACGTGATACATCTCAGCTCAGAGCTAAGACCAAAACGTGGTTGGTATAGTAATAAATGTAAACACATGTGTTGGTTCATCAGTCTAGGCCTAACCTAAGATTTTTTCCAACTAAATTTACAAATATTGACATAAAAAATGTTTTTGTCAAAATGAATTATAGCCTATGTTACTCAGGGATAGTGTAGCTTTTTATTAGTAGAACTATTTGTTTCAATCGGTTCAGAAGTTCCAGAGATTACCCCCTACATACGTACAAACAAACAAATTTTACCTCTTTATAATATTAGTATTGATATATATATATATTATTTTTATTTGTGTGTTCGCACCCTAACGGCCACAGTTTACGTCCGATTTGGTCCAAATTTGGTACAAACGTTGTTTTTCTACGTCGCGTCGGTCGGACGAGTTCTTTAACAAAAACATCCTCCGACCGGAAGCACAGTTTTATAAATCTTCGTACTAGACAGAATATTTTTGTGGTTTTATCTAAAAAAAAAAATAGTGATTATTATGCACATTTTGTTTGTTCGCACGACCTTAAACCCATCTGGATGCCCCGAAATCGATCAAAACGTAAATTAACATAAAAGTAACCGGTTGAAATCCACCAGGGGATTTTATCATCTTCCGCTGAGCGACGCGAAGCAAGCAAAGCAAATCAGCGCCTTCACGAGTGGATCAATTTCCCAAATAGTTGGTTGATGTTCTAAGACGTATAAACATAATATAATGAACTCAGCTGTTCAGCTGCGTGATCGAATTTTGCAAGTAAAAACTTATATAGGCGCACCGCGTCCAAAATATTTTGCGGGAGGTGAATCTGATTTTACCGTCACGCATACTCCGTCACGCTCTATTCCGTCATGTTCTAATATATACAGTACACATGTGTATATAGCAGAGTATATAGTTTACTTTAGTAATACCTCTCAAATGGACATTGTGCTTCCTTATTTCGTAAGTTGTGTTAAAATTGTTTACTTGGTAATACCTCGGAAAAGGACATTGTGCTTCCTCAATTCATAAATTGTTTTAAAATAGTTTACTTGGTAATACCTCTGAAATGGACATTGTTCTTTCTCAATTCATAAATTGTGTTAAAATTGTTTACTTGGTAATACCTCTGAAATCTACATTGTGCGTTCTCATTTCATAAATTGTGTTAAAATAGTGTACTTGGTAATACCTCTGAAATGGACATTGTGCTTCCTCAATTCATAAATTATGTTAAAATAGTTTACTTGGTAATACATCTGAAATTAATATTATGCGTCCTCATTTCATAAATTGTTTTAAAATAGTTTACTTGGTAATACCTCTGGAATTGACATTATGCTTCCTCATTTTGTAAATTGTGTTATTTTTATCACATTTGTGTCACATTTAAAATTTAAACATAAAATGTGTAAAAATAACATAAAATGTTATGTTTAAAAAAATGTAAAATAACATAAACAAGATTGTCTATATTCATGATAGTTTTCACTTCTGTCATCACTCCCACTACTGCTTCTTATTTTTTCTTTTTACTCCGAAGCTTGAAGTTTTTGTGAACATCATTTTAATTTCGCCTTTATAGGTTGACTTAGTGTAAATTCCGAACGTACATTTTCTCAATGCGAACATTTAATATGCTAAAGAACATACACAATTATCATTGCGTATCATTATACAATCCTAAGTGTTTGCTGCATTGTATTGCCAATACACGTATCTCTATACAATTGGTTGCGTGGTTAATGCTAGATCCCACCTAAGCCGGGCTGCATAGATACTGTCACTTCACTAAGCTCTAGCTTACCTTCCAATCTATAAAATTTGCATACCTCAGCTGTTAAACACATGTTAAGACCGGTTTTGTTACGATCATGTTATATCGATAACGCATGGTAGGGATGTAATGGTAACAACACCAACTCCAAATAATTCGATCACGCAGCTGAACCGCTGACCTGGGTTGAGCGAATTTACAAAATTAAGTTTATATACTTTAGGTTTTCAACCAACTATTTGGGAAATTACTCTACTCTCGAATGCTCTAAATATATATCAATAGAGTTTGTTTGCACCTCATCCTACAGCCCCGGCTCACGCGCTGCTTCTTTGAGCTTCGCTTTGAGAGTTTGCACAGCGCGCTTGTTGCCTCACACTATGAAGTGCTTCGCTTCACTCGTAGCCCACAGACTTGCTTGCAAGTTTGGGTCCCGGCCAGCAGCATCAGAAGCTGCCCCTCAAGGTTTACCGAGTACTTTATGGTATTTTTAATTTCTATCGATTTTAAGGAAACCAAACGGGGTACAAGATCTTGTAAAAAAATAAAATGGGCAGAATAATCTTTTATATTTATTTGTTTAGGTAAAACACGTGCTTCCGGTTGATAAATTTGTTTGGGTAACTCGTCCAAGCGAGATAGAAAACCAACTGCACCAAATGTGTTCCAAATCGAACTTAAAATGCTGCCGTTAGAGTGCGAACACATATATAAATATACATACAATATACCACCATCTATAGTGTTTTTTTGGAAACACGATCGGTGCTCATTGAAGTATCGCCATAAGAGTCACTGCTAAAGCTCATCTGCTCTATGGGAATTCTATAATAAGCCGAAATTGAATAAATCAACTTATTGGCTTTTATACATATAAATTAAGGCGTTTATCTATCTATACTAATATTATAAAGAGGTGAAATTTTTTGTATGTAGGGGATAATCTCTGGAACTACTGAACCGACTGAAAAAATAGTTTTACTAATTAAAAGCTACACTATCCCTGAGTAACATAGGCTAGAATTAATTTTAATTTGTGGGTTGAAAGAAACCTCAAAACAATAAATATTAATTGTTATACTTTTCTTAAAGTTAGAGAGCAGAAATTATGTACATTTATTTCTTCCAAGATACATAGAAAAAGTAAACTAGATTTACATTTTGTCGCTTGCTGCTAAGGGGTGAAAATCTGATAGCAACACCAAAAACAATAAAAATTAATTGTTATATTTTCCTTAAAGTTTATTGAGCTGGAAATGAGTACATTTATTTCTTACAAGATTCATAAATAAAGTATCAAAGTATAGATTTTTTCTGCTAAGGGGTAAAAATGTGATAACAACCCCTACAAAAAAATGTTGATTGTTATTCTTTCCAAGCTAGAGAGCTGAAATTTTGTAAATTTATTTCTTCCAAGATACATAAAAAAAGTTAACTAGATTTTCATTTTGTCATGTGCTGCTAAGGGGTGAAAATGTGATAAAAATTCCTAAAATAATAAAAATTAATTGTCATATTTTCCTTAATGTTAGTGAGTTGAAAAATTGTACAATTACTTCTTACAAAATACATAAAAAAGTATCATATATTTACATTTTTTCGCGTGGTGCTAAGGGGTGAAAATGTAGTAACAATCCTTATAAAAAATGTTGATTGTTATACTTTCCAAGCTAAAGAGCTGAAATTTTTTACATTTATTTCTTACAAGATAAATAGAAAAAGTAAACTAGATCACTATTTTGTTGCTTGCTGCTAAGGGGTGAAAATTTAGTAACAACCCCTTTAAAAAATATTTATTGTTATACTTCCTTTAAGCAAGAGAACTGAAAATTTGTAAATTTGACACTTATCAATTATAAGTGCTTTATAGGAAATAAAATAAAAATAATAACACACGCAATTTAAATATTTACGTCTAATTTGTGAACTTTGGGGAAACAGCCCCTTTACAATAAATAAAGGTAATCTTTGTTTCATAAATAGTAATCTGTTTGCGTTTACTTTACCACGGGGGTTGGCGAGTAAAGCGAGCTGGGGGCGGAGTCCTCTAGAAATAAATAAAGGCAAAAAGTTGTTTACCATCTACTTAAAGAATAGGATTATTATCAGATAACCTATAAATTAAACTATCGACTATCTGCTTACAACCTTTAAGGTTTGCCTTCATTTTTGATTCTATAGGTTACGTTCACCCTTTGAATTGCAGTTAAATCAACGGTCCTTAACAGTGTTTACTAATTAACCTAGAATTTTTTTTAGACCTCAAACGCTTCATTGCATTATTATATTCTTCCCAACTTATTACATAACCACCATACTAAACACTAAACGTGTATGATTTAAAGATTACGTTATCGGTGACTAGGTGCTCTGCCCTGATCGCTTTTCTTATCAAACCCGGCAGCGACTACGACGAAGCCAATGCAAATAGATTGTTGTATACTCTGATATTTTCGCGGAAATGATGTCACAGCGGTGACATATAAATAGATAATGTAAGGAGAGATCGAAATAAACACGACCACCCCCAATAATTCGAATTTCGGCAGCGTTGTAATTTCACCATTAATATTTCAATAATCAACATTTTAAACAAATTTTTATATTACTAACTAAAGGGAAACAATGTCCTTTGGAAGCAGTTTTGCATAGGCCTACATTAAATATTACTATAATAGTTAAAAATTTAGTTTGGTACAATTCTCATTTTTTACGAAAGACAATAAAAGTCACTGCATACTTTTCTTATGGAAATTCATTAAAAATTTAACCTCAAAATCGGGTAATTATTTTAATTCCTGATTAATGGATTTATTTTTCATTTAAGAAACCTACATTTTAATGACACGTAAAAATATTTTACGAGACGTTAGTTTGACTAAAAACACTCTGACGTTTGGACTTAACTTAATTAATCCCACATTTATCTCTATTATTTAAAGAAGGTTGTGGAAACCGGACCAAGGACTGGCAGCATAAAACCACTATAATGTATAATGAATATGCAATGGACGTCCAGTAATTTCAATCCACCGATTATTCGTTTATTACTAAAATTATTTACAAATTAGAGTTAATGTTTGCGCCGAGTAAATTGGACCCATGCCAATATTGACAAAACGATGCACCTTTACAAACAAAATGTACAACGTAGCCGTTCAGTTGTGCATAAAGGTAATTGCATTGCATCGAAATTATGGGGACTGGGAGTACTTGTTTTCATCACACTGCGTGTGTATTTAACAAACAAATTTTAATTTGTTAATACTAGCTACAAAATTAAAATAAAATAAATTAAATATGTATAGCCATAACCGATTGCTATTATTATATAAAATCCAGGTGTGCTTAATATAACACAAGAGAAGTGTAAACTTCTGTGGCGATATTATGATTTACACTTCAAAAGTAAGGAAAATATTTAATAAAAACAAAACTTACGAAATGAGGAAGCACAATGTCTATTTCAGAGGTATTACCAAGTAAACTATTTTAACACAAGTTACGAAATGAGGAAGCACAGTGTTCATTGCAGAGGTATTTCCAAGTAAACTATTTTAACGCAAGTTACGAAATGAGGAAACGCAATGTCCATTTCAGAGGTACTACCAAGTAAACTATATACTCTGCTATATACACATATGTAGTAGTTGGTAACGCGTGACGGAAAAACCCACCCGCAATTTTTAGAAGTTTACATTTCAATATATTAAATCCATTACTTGCCTTAGCAATCTTTAAAGGTATTACCAAGTAAACTATTTTAACACAAGTTACGAAATGAAGAAGCACAGTGTCCATTTCAGAGGTATTACCAAGTAAACTATTTTAACACAAGTTACGAAATGAGGAAGCACAAATGACCATGTCAGAGGTAATACTCTGCTATATACACATGTGTACTATATATAGTAGTTGGTAACGAGTGACGGAAAAAAAACCCGCAATTTTTATAAGTTTACATTTCAAGTTTACTTGCCTTAGCAATCTTTAAAATTGTCAATAGCTGACAAGCGTTTGTCTACTTATACAGAGTGTTCATAAAGTCCCTTATGTTCAACAAATTTGTCCTGTTATGCAACACAAGATATACACAAAGTTTTCTTAACTTATTTTCAATTAAAAAAAAATGAGAGGGTTAAGGGAACTTTATGAACACTCTTTATATTTCGTACAAGCAGGCAGCTATTCAACGTTTTCGTGAGTAGATCAATTTCCAAATAGTAAGTTAAAACCCTTAAACATATAATAAACTAAACTAAACTCTCGTCAGCGGTTCAGCTGAGGGATCAAATAATTGTTTCATGATATGATAAGTACATATATAATAAAGCATTTGAATAAGAATTTTACGCACAACGTGTTCACATTATCTAAACAATAATAATACCAATTCTAAAAGCATTCTAGGGAAGCATACATAGAAATGCTATTTGAATAATTTAAACGGATTCGTCGAAATCTGACATTTAGCTTAGTATTTAAATTTAATAAACGTTAATTTGACGATACATTTTCTCGCTATAATGTAATATAGTTAGTGCATTAAATATTATATAATGTATCTGAAAGTGATGTGTGTTTATAAATTTGATTTCAGATTATGCATTTCATCGAATAACTATTCGTTAACACGATAATTAATTATTGTAGACAGTTTCGATAACTACAATAACAATGACGCAGCCTACTAGCCTATTACAAGGGAACAATAGGTTGAAATCCACAATACTTGGGTTAGCCAGAACCCTCAAATAGCGTTATGGGTGTATTGTTTAGGCTTAGTTTTTGTTAGGCGAATATCGAAAACAACCCCTAAACTAACAAGGGTAGGACTTGTTCAGAATAACAAATCGATTGTAATTAATACAGCTTGTCATTGTTGATAATAGTCTAGTTTTATTCGTGCTTTAAGTAGATAGTTCTTGACTATTTTTAGTAGAGCTTATTAATTTCATGTCTATTTATACAAGAGGCTTTGTCCTGACTGAATGACTGACTTTCTGACGTAGGATCAACGTAGACCCAAAACTGCTTAAGATGGTGGTCATACACACACTTTAAGAAAGGAGTTTGCAAAAATTGTATTTCAAAGTGTAAAAATAGTGAAAATTTGGATGAAACTGCAATTCGAATCAAAAGCGTAGCAATACATGTTTCTATACATTCATTACCATATCAACCAACTTAGCAAATTTAGAATCAGTTTATTATTATTCACAACTAAGAGCTTTTTTATGTTAGGTTAGATTAACTTAAAGCAAATACAAACAAAAATAGACAAACATTTTTTACTGTATTATAATTCAATTCAAACAGCTGTTCTTACATATGATAAATAACACAGCGGATAGAATCAAAAACTTAACATAACTTTAGGTTAGGCCTTCAACGAACCACAACAAGTTCATTTGCAACCAATTTGGCAAATTTAGAATCAGGTAATTATTGTTCACAACTAACAGTTTTTGTTGGATTAGGTAAAAGCAAACAAAAGGCTTATTGTATTAAGTCAACCATATGGTGTTACATATTATATTGTTTTCTTTAGTTGGTAATATCAAAATTTGTTTGAAATGTTGATTATTTATTATTTAAATATTAATGGTGCAATAACAATGCATGTCGCAATTCAAATCATTTGGGATTTTCGTGTCTATTTCGATCTCTGTCTCACATTAGTTATACCGGGTGTCCCACGAAGAGGTCCCTATTTTTGAATTAATATATTAGATGCACCGAACACTCTACAAATCTGAAACTCAACAGTCCTCCATACACATATGTAAAAGAAATACACCTGAGTATCAGTTAATTCTGACACATTAGGACAAAATGGCGGGATATCAAAGAAATAGTACCTTTTCGTTAAAATAGTTTTATTTGCTTAAGTGTTACAACATAATTATTGAATTTTAACGATGTTACTAAGCACTAAACAACGTTAGGGAATTAAAGATCTAAGTAACTCATAAATAAATTAAATCTATTTGATCCATAAACCTTATTCAAACTGATGTCCGTCGATCGCAATGCACTGATGACAACGAAATAGAAAACAGTCATACGCTTTGCTGAACAACTCTCGAGGTATCAACAACAGTTCCTCTTCGATCAACCTCATTAGTTCATCGTCTGTCGCAATGTTATGACAATAAACTTTCTCCTTCAAAAAGCCCCACAGAAAAAAGTCACAAACAGTCAAGTCTGGAGACCTTGGGGGCCAGTCCATGAAGCTGCTGCCACGATCTATCCAACGGTTAGGAAGATTTTGGTCCAAAACTGCTTTGGCCACATTAGCATAATGCGGAGGAGCTCCATCCTGTTGAAAAAAAACGTCTTTCATCTCAGGCTGAGAAAGATGAGGAACTATGTGATTGCTTAAAACTGATGCATACCTTTCTCCAGTCATTGTTTGTCGGGATATGTCATACGACAAAACACCATCCTTGGTAACAGCAGCCCAAACTGTTATACCTGTTGATTTTAATTTCTCTTCTTGTAAGATATGTGGATTTTTTGTGTTATAGTAATGACAGTTATGCCTGTTTACAGTTCCTGTTCGATAAAATGTCGCTTCATCTGAAAACACGATTCCTTCATGCCATTTGCTATCTACGTCAGTCTTTTCAATTATTTTCGAACAAAATTCCAATCCTCTGTCAGGATCATCTTCAAGCAGTCCGTGAACTAAATGAGTTTTATAATTTGTTTGATTTTGTTCTTTTTGGCATACCTTTGGACAGATGACTTCGGTATCCCTGTAGCAGATTCCACCTTTCTTACTGAATTAGGCGTATTTGGAGATTCCATGAAAGCAGCACATACGATTTCTTCATTTTCTATGTTGGAGGATCTATGGTATTTTTTTTTTTTTTTGTATTGACCCCGTTTCTAGTAGGATAGTCTTCCACTTACGAATAGATTTCCTTGACGGTGGAACTTCACCTGGGTACCTTTCCCTAAAATACCTTATTGCTTCATAATCATTTTCAAAGGCAATATCCCAGGAACAACATTTCACTTTTTGCTCAGTTGAAAACGGCATGGTACATAAGACACTTTACAATGCAACTTAATAACAAATGCCAATGTTTATTACCAAATATTTTCATTGTTGTGGATACACGCAGTCAGCTGATAGATTTAAAATAGTCTAAACAGCTATAGCTGTTCCTATTCTAAATAAAAGTACGTTTACCCTTAAAATACGATTGCTGATTTTGTTATTTTTTTTTTTGTTTTTCCGCCATTTTGTTTGGATCAGTCAGAATTAACTGATACTCAGGGGTATTTCTTTTACATATGTGTTAGTCACGACTGTAGAATTTCAAGTCTGTAGCGCGCTCTATACATCTGTCATATCAATTCGAAAATAGGGACCTCTTCGTGGGACACCCGGTATATAAGTCACCGCTCAGTCGTAATTACCGTGAAAATATAAAAAATACTCAATATTCTGTTTGCAATGGCTTCCCATCTGACGCTGCCGAGGTTGGTGAACGAAACGAGCAGGGGCAGAGCCCCTAGTAAATCTATATGTATATAAATACAATTTAAGTGTCTGTCCGTGATTTCAAAACATAAGCGTTTTTCTAAGCACATATATGGTTATTCACACATTACCAAAACCCAAACACACATTTATAAATTGTCTGTCTGCTTATCTGTTTGTTTGCCCGAGCTAAATTCCGGAATGGTTGAACCGAACTTGACGGAACTTTCAATTACATATAGAGGACTTTTCAAAGTATATTTTAGGCTACTTTTTATTCCGAAAATATTTCAAATTCCTGATAAAAATTTAAAAAATGTAAACCTTATGACCAAAATTAGGGATTTTGTGGACCAATGTTGGGGTTATTGCGTGTGTTTTTCGATCTATGTCTTACATTATGTACAGGTCACAGCTTAGACCCCTCACCCTGTACCCCCATCACCAAACTTAGATCCAAGTGACTCTGCTAATCAATCATAATTTCTGTAAAAATAACACAATATACAATAATATGTTTGCATTGGCATCACCATATATGTCACCGCAGGGGTTAGTGAGTGAAGCGAGCAGGGGCAGAGCCTCGAGTATTAAATAAGTTGAACGTTGCAGTTAATAAAGCCCTCTTGCCAATTAAACGTGAGTAATGTTAAATAGGCTAGATAGCGTAAAATTAAAGTATTTAACTCACGCTGACTCTGCTGTATCCGAGGACTTACAATTATTTTGGGATACCTTAAAAAGACTAAAAGCTAGCAACATACTTTGCACAATCATTATGAGTACTAGTAACCCTATGATGTTATCATTATGTAATACTAGTAAGCCCCTGAAAAATCACAGGCAGATTAATGAAATACACATTAACAATTCATCATGTAATAAAATACTATTTACAAACAACAGACTTTATCTAGGCCTACCTAACTATGCTAACGGGGATTTTTAACTCGGTCAAAATGTACAATTATAAGTATTATAAAACTGTAGACTTATTTGATAAAATTGTTTATTTATACACGTTACTATGTATTTAAAGAAAGATACAAATATTATCTTTCAATTGCTTTTGGTTTCATATTGATGGATCGTCGAACTCGAGGATTGCAGTGTCATCTGCAAATGTTGCCGTCATAGTTTCGTCATTGTACTGCGAGGAATAGTCGACGCTCCATGGTACCTACCGAATAAAGATCTAAATCATGACCTACGAATTTTCCTGGTAACGGAGGAGATGAAGAGGTATGAATCATGAAATGCGATTGCGGAAGCATATAAATCCTGAAACCATAAGTGTACTGGATATAGGCGGTGACATCCTTCGCCTTAGCAGAAAAAAGCCTCATGATCTGATGGCGTAATGAAGCGGAGAGTTTTCAGTTTTTTAATTCTCTCATAAACAGCGAACTATTAGTAAGAAAAGAAAATCGTTTGTCGGTCTGATGGACTGGTTATGATAACCGGAGGTGTTTTTAGTGGGTAAAAATCCCACACTACCCATTGTGTGCAATGGGGTCTTTTTGAAAATGTTTACCTCCGGTGAAAAAAAAACTATCGATACATCAAATGATTTAGAAGTTATTAATATTATAGTGAATCAATAAATACATAATTGAATATGTATACGAAGATGTACGAATGTTTCCGAAGGTAAACGAATACGGTAACTTCTTTAAATTTGTATAAATGAATTTTTAATATATTGATAATAAAAGGTTATACAGTGTATAACCTCATGATGATGATGATGGATGAAATCAGCTTTTATATTATGTTACTCAAGTAGGCCTACGTATGGACTCTCACTCGCTTTATAGGAGTTGATTATAAGGCCGGCCGCACACTGTAACGGACAAAACGTCTTTCGACAAAACGTTTTGTCGAAAGACGTTTTGACGTAAGAGTTAATATGCGTTTAAATGGGGATGCCACACACCGACGTCGTGTGTCGAAAAGACGTCTCGACGTTCGACACTGGATTTATGTCTTTACTCAAGACAAAACTAACTGCTCATGCGTCAGTTGAATAGTTGACCTGATCACTGTCAACTGTTTTAGTTTGTATTATTATTTTCGAAATAGCAGTCATTTGTTTATGATGGTTAGACATGAGGTCCGGAGTGGTACATATGGGAATGGGAGGATGTGCGTGGTAGGAGGGGGTTTGGGATTTGGTATTTTTTTAAGGTTCTCCGTGAAGGTAAATAACCATTACGAGATAAGATTTTGTATATTTCTTTCCACCTTTAAATAATATGAACTTATAAAAATAACTTACAAAATAGCAATGCGTTAAAGAGAAAAAATAGGAAAAAGTGTGATAAAAAGTAAATCAAATATGTACAGTTTAGTGAAAATTGGAGAGAGAAATAATAACAAAAACCAAAGTGAAGTGAAGAAGGAAGAAAGATAACAAATCTAAAATTATGATAATATTTATTGATAGTGAAAATTTTTAGTCGAAAACGTCGGACGCATGCAGTATCTAGTAAGTAGCTGTTGTTTAGAAAACTTACACAACAGTTCATATCATTTCCAATGCAATGAAATTGCTAGTGACTTAGGTGCAAGATGGATAGAGTAGAAGGTGCCATCGTTCACCTCTACTCTACCCATCTTGACTTAGGTGAACTCGTCATGCATCAATTATTTACTGCATGCGTCCCACGTCTTGCGTTTTAAATCTTAAAAATATTTTCTTAGCTCTATTAAAAATTCACAATCACAAATTTTCCGGCAATATATACGGGGTAATAATTCTGTGTGCAGCTGGTAGGAATGATTTTATACTTTTTAGTATGTTTTAAAAACGAGGTACATAAACAAACGTGTATTAAAATAATTATTTATGTTTAATCCTTTGCGATCGGATGGCCAATAAATGTGACCACGACCTATTCTCAGAGAACTAGGAATATTTTTCCTCATTACTCGGTTGCCCGTTCAACTCTTGCTGAACTCTGACTCGACTTTCGCCTCTGAAAGCTCTGAATTGTGTTCAACTAGGCCTGCTGTTGAAACATAAAATGTAATGTAAAATTTTTAAAGAAACAACACTTTATGTACAAATCTTACATTGTTTTTACAAATAAAATCGTTTTTATTGGAACAAACCTTAAGAAGAGATGATGAATTTAGTTTTACCAGTGGGTACAATTTGAATATACCCATTTAAAGTGTCATAGAAAATAAATTAAAAACACTTTGTCATTGATTGTTAAAATTTCTTTAATTAATTAAGAGTTTTTACAAACTATAGGAGAGAAACTGTATAAAATGTAACAACAATAACTAATGACTATTGTTAAAACGTTATAAACTAAATTTTTAAAAAACAAACGAGATGAAAACTCCAGCACAATGTTGAAACAGTGGATAAACAGCTGTTTGAATCGTATTTTGTGCAATGTTTTGGCGGCTAAAAGGTAGGAAACACAGCTGTTCCTTTAGCTGAAGAGTTATTCGGTAGGTATAAACACTCACCAGAAATCATAAATCAAATAAAACGTTAATATTTTATGTCTGCCTTGACCAGTACCCGACTAGCACTGCTGGCCTTCCGACAGCGATTGTTAGTGGAATTTTATCTTGGCCAGCCTGTTGGCTTTATGATTGTTAGTGGAAAATAACTTGGCCGGCCTACTGGCCTTCCGACTGTTAGTGGGATATAAATTGGCCAGCCTGCTGGCTTTGTGACTCTTAATGGGAAATAACTTGGGCAGCCTCCTGGCCTTCCGGCTGTTAATTAGATATAATTTGGCAAGTCTGCTGGCCTTCCGGCTGTTAGTGGGATATAATTTGACCAGCAGTTGGCCTTTCGGCTGTTAGTGGAATATAAGTTTGCCAGCCTGCTTGCCTTCTGACTGTGACCAGCAGTGACGGCCATCTGAGCTACGAATAACCTTACGGCAAATACTAATCAACTTAAACAGAAATGACTGAGACCGATCTTAAAGAACGAACTAAATACCGATTTCGATCCCAAAGGTCTAAAAAAGTTTCATACAAAATTATTGCACATATTGCTTATTGTTAAGACATTTTTAGTTTTAAACTGCTTAAACTGCTTATCATAACAAAAATGTATTACTGAAATTTATAATATTTGAAATTCAAAATTAATTATATAACCAATTATTAGCTCTTATATAATTGATTAAAATCGTATTCCGAAATAAAAAAAATTTCAGACAGCTGTCTAGAATGTGCAATGACCGTGCGACTTGCATCGCTGGCTTACACAGACTTTCAGGTATCCCAGAATAATTGCAGGCAACAGTTAACAGTATCCTAGTTAAGCCTTCGGATACAGCGGACGGTTGGGTTTAATCCATCGCAACGATTATATTTACATATATATACAATAGCTTAACTTAAAGCTTTGGCTTGATTGCCAGTTGTACAGATAAATAAATCTATATGCAACTGTCACTCTGACGTCATGGGAGAAATATTTATTAGTGAATTTCCATAGGAAAGATAAGCTATTGCAGTTACCTTTATGGCAAGACCTATGGCCGGGATTAATAAATGAGCACCGATCATGGGTCACCAGAACATGTTTTGGGGTAGCCTTAAAAATTGTATATATATTCTAGGGGCTCTGCCCCTGCTCGCTTCGCTCGCCAACACCTGTGGTAACATAATGCAAACTACAAAATCCCTAATTTTGTTCATAATATTTCCATTTTTTATTAGAAATTTTTACGGAAATGATGATTCATTATGACAGAGGCACTTGGATCTAAGTTTAATAGTGGAGGTAGCTGTGACCTGTACATAATATAAGACATAAATATAGAAATAGACACGCAACATTTGTCCACAAAATCCCAAATTTGTTCTATAATTATAACATTTTTAAGTTTGTTTACCCTTTGGTAAGACCTAAGGCCGGGAGTACTAAGTGAGCACCGATCACGGTCTCCAGAAAACGTTTTGGGGTGTCATTAAAAATTGTATAATATACACTCCTCAAAACAATTAAAGGATCACTACTTTGTAACGATCGTGACAAGAATAAGTTTTATGATAAATATAATAATTTGACCTTTGGTAGTGGACAACTTTGATAAGAAACAACAGAGGTGGTTTTGTCTCTTGGCTTTGGATTAGTATAGATAATTCTTATCTTTTTGTAAACATACCGAAACAGGAATGGAAAAGAGCATGATTCCAAGTACTAACCAGTTGTCAATCGAACTTACAAGGTGCAGATTACTCATTTTCTGTTTGGTGCCTTATGTTTTCGTACCATGGCAGGTGTTAGAAGATTTCTTTCTGACAATGATGTCACTAGGGCTGTCACATGGATTGAAGGTGGTGTTTCGCAACGTCGGGTGGGTCAAAGGTTAGATGTAAGTCAATCAGTGGTTTCAAGACTTTGGAACCGCTACCAACAACTAGAGACTGTCCATAGGAGGCCAGGTCAAGGGCGGCGGAGGTCCACTTCAGCCCAAGAGGACAGGTATTTACGTCTAAGTGCCCTCAGACGCAGATTTTCAACAGCCAGAGAGCTACAAAATGAGTTAAGTCGAGCAACCGGGACCCAAATTTTCGACCAGACTGTGCGAAATCGACTTCGGGAAAGTGGATTGAGATCTAGACGACCAGTCCAGGTCCCTCGGCTTACAGCACGTCACAAAATAGAAAGAATGCAGTGCGCTAGAACACACAGACGTTGGCCGCTGAGGCATTGGCGTAAAGTACTCTTTTCTGATGAGTCTAAATTTACTCTTTTTGGTAATGATGGTCGGGCCAGAGTATACAGAAGAAGGAATGAACGTTTTATTCCCTGCTGCTTGTCTTCAAGGGTCTCATTTGGAGGTGGAATGGTGTGGGGTGGAATAACACTCAATGATCGCACAGACCTTGTAGTCATCCGCAACTGATCCCTGAGCGCCCAAAGGTACGTTAATGAGGTGTTGGATGTCCAGATACGTCACAGATTAGAAGCAGGAGGGCGCAATTTCATTTTTATGCACGATGGGGACCGTCCCCACGCTGCAGGGATCGTGCGTCAGTACTTACAAACCCACAATATCACCACTTTGGGGTGGCCCGCTTGCAGCCCGGACCTGAATCCCATCGAACATGTCTGGGATCTACTGGGAAGAAGCATCCGAAGCAGTCAAAACCAACCCACTACTTTGGATGAGCTGGAAATCGCTCTTCCAGAAGAGTGGGAGCGTTTGCCTCAAGAAAACCTCAGGAGGCTCATAAGAACCATGCCCCGGCGAATTCGAGCTGTGATTTCTGTCCGAGGAGGAAACACAAGATACTGTACCATTAATTGTAACACAAAAACCACTTTTTGTTTACTTTTGATTTCAATAATTAAAGGGTTTTCATTTTGATTTTGGTAGTTCTTTAATTTTCTCACGTATACCCAATACACAACAAAAAATATTTCAATAATTTAGCATGGATTTGGTAGCCATTTGCATTGCCTTTCAAAATAATATAACACATAATAAGTTTTTTTACTGTTAAAAAAATTAGAAGCTCATAAAGAAGTGATCCTTTAATTGTTTTGAGGAGTGTATATATTATGTATTTTAATATGTGTTCGCACTCGAGCAGCCGCATTTTAAGTACTATTTTACCAAAATTTGGTTCACACTTTGGGTGTATAAGTCGCTCGAACTAGTTCGTTAGCCAAAAAATAGCCAACGACCGGAAAGACGTTTTTTGACCAGGGTTAACTATGTTTGGAGATTTTTCGTAAGAGAATGAAATTTTTTTAGAGTTATATCTACGAAAATATATGCAGGATATTATTCTGAACATTTTGTTTCTTTACACGACCTTATAGCTCGTTTGTTTCAACCAAAATCGATCAAAACTTAAAATACCATAAAAGTACCCGGTTCAAATCCAAGTTTGGGATGTTAACTTAGAGGCTTCTTCTGATCCGAGGCCCAACGGCCGGGTTTTTCCGTTGTGAGTTGAATGAAGCTCGAGGCTTAGATACAAACAAACTCTACCAATTCCCCAAATAATTGGTTGAAACACCGAAACATAGAAATTTAATTATGGCATTTCGCTAAACTTACGTCAGCGGTTCACCTGCGCATGGAATTATTTCATTTAGTTTCAACTTTGTGGGTCGTTATTGGAGCACCTATGCTAAAAGGGGCTGGATAACATTTATGAAAACATTCAAAATGTTTATTTTTACACGAAGCAGTTAGTAATTGTTTCGAGAGTTTTCTGCCATTAGGCAACAATTAATTGATAATTAATTTTATTTTAAACATTGAAAAAGGAATCAAGAAGGCATTGTATTTCTCTATTGTTTTACTTATCCTGTCTGCTTACAGAAGATACAAGTTGCTTTTAGAAAAACTTCAAAAAGTAATTAAAAATGTTTTATTCACGGACAATGTAAATTTAATTATAGAATATTCATGATAAAAAAAATTTTAAAATGTATTATCAAGTAAGTCTGAATATATTTATTCAAATAATTTTACTCGTACACCTCACTACAGTTCGGTTGCAACATCACAGAATCGTCTTCGTGTAAGCGTTTACAAGCTTTTCGTAATCGTTTTAAAATAAAGGTTTACTTATTTATATGTCCGTCACGTGACGAGGTGCTTCCATGGTTAATATTAATAAAAAAAAAACACGTTCTTAGTGTTTTATTAAATGTTTGACGAGCTCATAAGGATGATAACATTTCTGATGACGGAGTAAATCTCCGAAACGCGTCATAAAAGGGAAAAAATAAAGTCAAGTGACGGAATCGTAAGAAAGTAAGTAAACCTTTATTTACAAAATGTCAGTCTGTAAGTCTGTATGTCTGTCTGTCTGTATTTATACAAAGCTAAAGAGAAAACCATTCGATCGATTTTGAATAAATTGCACCAAACTTGTCAGTTAATTAGGCCTGTATAGATGCACGAAAAAGGGTTTTTAACATTTTTTAAAAACAACCCCCTTTTTGACCAAAAGACCCCCAAAATATCAGTTGTTTTTTTTTATAAAAACCGGCACTAACGATTTTGATAAAATTTGGCTTATTTGTAGCAATTAATGTAAAAAACCTTACGCAAAAACCGCATCTTTCTAAAAATTCTCATTTAGCTAATAATAATATTATTTATTAGTTACTTTCCTACTTTAATTTATCCCCTCTCCTACTTTAATACAATTATGAAGTCACAGTGAATCTGTTTAATAATTTAAATATGTTTGTGAGAAAGTATGTACCAGAATCTGGTACCGTTTATTTTATATGTTTTGCACGAATTATTTATTTTCAGGAATTTAATAACCGATGTTACTTATTTATTTTCTTCGTGGGCAACACCCTCAGTTTTTTATACTACACCATTTACAATGCCATGTAATATGCTTAAGATATGGGGGCTCCTTCCCTGCTCGCTTTGCTCACCAACCCCGGCGCGGCGGCGTAGATCGAATAAACACGACCATCGACCAATAATTAGAATTGATGCCTGCGTTGTAATTTCGCCTTTAGTATTTAAGTAATCAATACAGTAATCAACATTTTAAACAAATGTTGATATTACCAACTAAAGGAAATAATATAATATGTAACACCAGATGTTTTATAATACTGTAAAATCCCCACGTGGATTCGCTTTTGCTTTTATGGTATTTTACGTTTTTATCGAGTTTAGGGGTAACGGAGACGTTCGTGTGAAACCCTAAATGTGAAAAATAACCTCGTATATTTTTATTTGTTTATATAAAATCCCAAAAACCCGAAAATGCTTCGTTTTCCAGATATCCGCCATTTTACAAAATAATTCATATCTAGAAAAATGTTTGAGTGAATGAGTTCAAACTTGGCATGAAGTTTAAACTAGCAATGGTCTATCTCGATAAAAATAAGCGATTATATCCAATCATGCGTTTCAAAATGGCGGCTACAAAAAAATTTCAAACCTAAATTACTCAAAAACCGTACATTTTAACAAAGAAATTAAAGACAACTTTGTGTAGCCCTTTTGATTCCCTATCGGATGGACTCACGGTCAAAATAATTAGAGGATAATAGCAAAGTTAAAGATAATAACAGTATATGTACATACAATATTGTTGTATTTACTAAGGTGATATAAGATTGAACAAGGTTGAACAAACCAATTATTACAAATAACTTAACTATTATCAATAAGTATCAATACGTACCTTTTTATTGGAAAATCGTCACTTCCTATTCCTTATCCTGTATCGATCAACAGGTGACCGGTTATTTCATTTAAAAAAATTTTAAAGTGTTTTAAATGTTTCGTGTTTGTGCTATGTGTTTTGTGTTAAGTGTTGTATGTGTGTGTTCTTAACGACGTTCAGATGAACTGAGGATAATAACAAAAAGGATTTTAAAATGATCTGATTAAGATTTCGAAACTAGTAATCCAAGAAAGATCACCAAATAAGGAATAGGAAGTGACGCTTTTCCAATAAAAAGGTACGTATTGATACTTATTATTAATACACACTATTCCGGATTCTAAAACTCACCTTACAATGAATAACTATTATCCTTCATGTGATTGTTTTGACACCACAAAACGTGTTCTGGGGACCGTGATCGGTACTCAATGACCACTTACAACCTTAGGTCTCACCTTAAGAATCACTGCAATAGCTCATCTTTCTATGGAAATTCGCTAAAAAATCTGCATACTTAAACTGTTTTAGTGTTAGTAATTTATTTGTATATAACACAAAACTATAAGTACGACTAACATCATTCTGATCAGATCAACTAATTGCACAAACCTACTCCAATATCCCCAGATTTCCCTCAACCTGTTAAGACTAACGTCCAAAGTTTCCACATTATTTCAATAAACTCAATTTTGTTTGTCCCCTCATTTCTCCTTGAGACAATTAGATGGGAGTAGGAAGGAGGAAGTTTTCCTCAAGCGTTACTCCAGAAATGGCAGCTCTGAAAAGCGACAGGACGTCTCTTACTTTGAAACAAATTAGGTCAATAGCGTATTGTACATCGCAGATTGTTTCCTTAGCGCCTTTTTGTCGCAGCTAGTAACACAACGCACTGGACGAAGTCGAGTTTGTTTCCAACGCAGTGAATTCTCTTCTTTTGTGCCTTTGCGAAACGTTTATTCCTGTAGCTTCGCTCGCAGATGTAATTCAATAAATAAAATTACAATCGTGTAAATATTGTGCCTTACCATTGCACAAAATTAAAATAATCCGATTTTAGATTCGAGTTTCATGACCCAAAACGCAAAGTGGGGTTCACCCAAATCGATCTATGTATCCATTTTTGGCCTACGTAAATTATTAACAATGTTCCAATAAACGCTACAAATCCCGTTTGCTACACATAACTCACGTACGAACATCATAATTACAATCAGGTTTTGAGATGTGTTTACGATCTATGAGTACATTTCACATTATTTCATACTGTTTTGATATATATTTAACGGTTAAACCAGCATATACATTAAATTAAATCACAGACAATCTTGTTAAGGAGTTAAGCTTTCATCAAATTAATTGTTTTATTTATAATGGTCGCGTTACACGTCCGTTCGCAAAACTCCTAATTTTGTCCGTAATTTTTACATTTTTTCAATTTTAAATAAGAACCTTAAATATGTCTGGGGTAAAATGTAGCCTATATTAATCTCTAAAAAGTCGTCTACAGGCAAATGAAAGCTTCGTCAAAATTGGTTCAGCTTTTCTGGAGATTAGCACGGACAAACAGACAGACAAAAAAAATCATGTTCAGGTTTTGGTAAAGTGTGAATAACCATAAGAGCTTAGAAAAAAATATTAATTTCGAAATCACATGACAGACACTTTAGCTTTATGTAAAGAAGATATATACAGGGTGAGTTTTAAATGTCCCCCCCCCCCCTAATTTTTTCCGCATTTCTTAAGATATCGACTCCCAACCACCGCCGAACATCATTGATTAGTTTATACTTTCTTTTGATGAGGTTCACATTTTTTGCCGCCATCTTGGATCCGCCATATTGGAATGAACTTTTATTTTTTAAACGTAAAGGTAAGGTTGTGACCCATCATTTCAAACTGTTTTTTTCCGTAGAACACGATGCCGCAATCGGTTTTTAATTATCTGCTTTCGTTCTCGAGATAATAACAATTTTGTAAAAAATTAAAATTTTCAAAAATCCCTTGTATTATTAATTATTTTTTAAAATATCGACCCTTTGTCATCAGATATCACAGTTTGGCAGTAGCTTATAGATTTTTATTAAGTTATAAATTTGTACTGCCATCTTCAGTAAATTTGTTTGATTTCAGTGTATTAACAACTTTTCTCTGCGAAACTGAAGATGGCAGTAAACATTTATAACTTAATAAAAATCTATAAGCTACTATCAAACTGTGATATCTGATGATAAAGGGTCGATATTAAAAAAAAATTGAATAAAACAAGGGATTTTTGAAAATTTCAATTTTTTACAAAATTGTTAATATCTCGAGAACGAAAGCAGATAATTAAAAACCGATTGCGGCATCGTGTTCTACGGAAAAAAATAGTTTGAAATGATGGGTCAACACCCTTACCTTTACATTAAAAAAATAAAAGTTCATTCCAATATGGCGGATCCAAGATGGCGGCCAAAGATGTGAAGCTCGTCAAAAGAAAGTATAAACTAATCAATGATGTTCGGCGGTGGTTGGGAGTCGATATCTTAAGAAATGCGGAAAAAATTAGGGGGGGGGGAAATTTAAAACTCACCCGGTATAGATAAGCGTTTAACCTTTTGCACTCTAAATTATTTGACACTTGGTTCCAGATCCAATTAAAATATTACTGTTTGAATAGTTATTTTTGTAAATTCGCCACAACATTATTATAAATAGTAAACATAACTTATTATATATCATTTTGTTCGAAATAAACCAGAGAATGAGAAGAAAAGTTGAAAAATTTAATAAAAATGTTTCATTGAGTAGGCCTATTTTGAATATAATCGGTCAGCAAAATCAATCGAATATTTTGTTTTGTAATGAAATTGAAAATAAGAATAATAGAGTTTAGAGGTTTTAAAATACTTTATTACACTAAATGTGACTATAATAAATAATTATAAAAAATGGTCTTGAGGTTTAACAACATTTTTTATTGCGCAAGCCTTTTTTGAATATATTAGGTCAAGCAAGTAAAAAACGTTTTTTATTATGATTTTAAAAGTAGTAATAAAAATGATTACAGCTTTGTACAGTAAATATGTCTGCTTAAATATGTCAATTGTATTTATATTTATTCAAAAATGTATTTTAACAATAACATTTTTGTGAAATGATGGCACATATAGTTTAAAAAGTGGCCATTTCTCAACACAAAATAAAACAAAAACAAGATTATTACATTAATTATATAAACAATATTTACACAAAAGAACTTTACAAAACTGCAAAATAATAACGAACAATAAAAATAAATACCACTTTTAAACTAAAGTTAAAAGACGCAAGATTACAGACGATGCTCATCATGATTCTCGATCATGACTGGCAAACAGCTGCTCAACTTCAGAGAGATATAAAATATATTCCACAGCCAATATATTCTGTCACTGGTTTCTAAACTGTTTTAACAACATTGAAGTCTCATTAGACCGAAAACGACAGATTCTTCACTTGTTTATAACATTTAAATCATATTAAAACGTGTGTTGGAATGAGTCCGACAGTTGAGCGCAACGGCAAATTAGCGATGTCGGACCGAGTTCGCCTATGGAGCGCAAAAGGCTCAAAGCTAGGTAAAAATCTAAGAGAATATAATAAATATATTTCCTCCTTATGAATCTTAAAAATGTAGTTATTATTATGATCTTATGATCAATGTGTTTTAATGGGTACCATACAAGATCGAACGATTCAGTTTAGGTTGTTTTTATAAAAAAATATAATCTTACTGTGGTAGACATCTGCTCGCTTCGCTCGGACATGTGTAAACAATATAATTTAACATAGAACTTACTACACTGATGATTTATTATCTGGATGATTATTAGCTCCTCACTTGCTCCACCCCCGTGGCGAAGCAAATACAAACATAATATTGTATATTCTGATATTATCACGGAAATATCGATTAGGACAGAAGCACTTGAATCGAAGTAGGGGGGGGGGGATAACGGTGGCCTTTACATACGGTTGTAAAAATGATGCACAGAAAAAAAAATTTTAGCGTGTGACGTCCGTCCTCAAAAACCCTAATTTTTACATCTTTTAATAGAAATCCGAAATATTTCTTGGATAAAATGTAAACTAGATTACTCTCTGCTACGTACAAGTGAAAGATTCGTCAAAATTGGTTCAGCCATTCCGAAGATTAGGCCGGATAAACAGACAGATAGAAAAACAATTTAAAAATGCAAGTTAGAATGTAAGTAAATGGCGGGTAACCAGAAGAGCTTAGAAAAAAGATTTATTATGAAATCACTGCACTTCAATTTTATTTAATAACTTTTGTTAAAATTAAGTTGTTTTCTAATACTTTGAAAAAGTTTTACTGTGGGATAAGCCTCAAAATCAATAACTAATGTTTATTTATTAAAAATAAAAACACGAATAGATATGTATTTTACATGTTTTAATAAATTTGCTAATATTATTTTTTTTATAGCATGGTAATTAGAGTTTGGATAGTGTATACAGTATATGAATGTATGGTTTTTTATGGAAAGATATTATTATTATTATTTTCAACAAAACCAGGAAGGAGATGAACCGCTGACGTCATTTAAACGAATTTAAAAATTAGGTTTATATGTTTTAGGTTTTTAACCAACAATTTGGGAAATTTGTCTTCTCTCGAAGGCGTTTTAATAGCTGCCTGCGTATACGAAATATATTAGTAGAATTTGTTTGCACTTAGGCCGCCAACCTAGGCTCAAGTGCTGCTTCGTTCCAATCGAAGCAGAAAAAATAGTTTTGCGAGTTTTCATCTTGAACTTACAGCCTTGGATCTAGATGTAGTTCGCTTGGCTCGCAACGTTCAAACTCGGCCGTCGGTCTCAGATAACGTGGATTTGAATGGGGTACTTTGATGGTATTTTACGTTTTGATCGATTTTGGGAGAGCCAAGCAAGATAAATAATATTTTTCTTTTTAGATACACCCATAAAACCAATATGTGTACCAAATTTGGATCAAATCGGACTTAACATGCGACCTTTAAAGTGCGAACACATATATACTAATACAATTTTTTTGATGACACCCCAAAACGTGTTCGGAGAACCATAAACGGTGCTCATTTACTACTTTCGACCTTACGTCTCACCATAATATTGTCACTGTAATAGCAAATATTTTCTATAGAAATTGCTAGTAAATCTCTTTGTTTTAAAAAACATTTAACAGCACAAAAATACAATAACAAAACGGTTTAATAAAACGACACTTATTCCATAAAAATGTATTATTAATTATTCTTCTAAACTATAAAACCACTAGCTGAATGTTATTTAAAATGCTTATATAGGTGAGCGGATGATGTGTTTATCTATAATTGTAATCCATCCATACACAAACATACTAACACAAACAATCTGTGATAACACTACGGTAAAACAACTTTCAATTGACCTCTTCCCTGTTGTTCATGCATCCAAACACACGTATATTCAGACCTCATCAACACAAAGTATTATTGTATAAACTTTCTACACAACATTCAATTTTAACAATCTATTTTTATACAAGCTGTTTGAAAAGTCCGGAAACGGCTTAATATCTCAAAATTTACAAGTCTTATGAGATACAAACAAACGCAGTTATTCACAGTCGTAAAAGAACCACTTTTTGGTAAGTTTAAAATTTGTGTCCGCCATCTTGCAATTAACTTCATTTCTTTATGAGAAGGTAGCCGTGTAACAATTGATCTCAATGTGAAATTCGTCGAAAAAAAACGATGGTCAAATCCATTTTAGAATTTCTAAGTTGTATTTAAAAGTTACCGTCAGTCGAATGAGTGAAAACGCAAAATCGTGGGTCAAAATGACAAAAGCAAAAACGCATCGCATATTCCTATAGTTCTTTTGCAACTTTAAAAGTGCCCTTTTAAAATGTGATTAAAAAAACTAATTGTAATTAACGCTCCAAACTTTGATAATTAACATGATTAGAGCAACATACCTATGGGCAAAGGGAGGCCGTGCCCCCTCCTAGCTCCCAAGGAAAGGAAAATGTGTATTTTATTAATTAAAGTCAGGAATTTTTTAAGTGAAAACTTCTATAATAGTCGCATCGCGTAAAAAACATTTTGCGGGCGTTGAATCGGATTTTACCGTCAAGCATTTTTCCGTCACGCTCTAATATATATAGTAGGCCTACACATGTGTATATAGCAGAGTATATAGTTTACTTTGGAATACCTCTGAAATGGACATTGTGATTCCTCATTTTGTAATTGTGTTAAAAAAGTTTACTGGGTAATACCTCTGAAATGGGACATTGTGCTTCCTCATTGTGTAAGTTGTGTTAAAATAGTTTACTTGGTAATACCTCTGAAATGGACATTGTACTTCCTCATTTTGTAAGTTGTATTATTTTTATTTTTTCACATTAAAAATTGGAATCTAAAAAATTTTAAATAACATGAACTAGATTGTTTATATTCATAACAGTTTTCACTTCTGTCGGCAGTCCCACGACTGCTTTCTTTTTTATTTTAAAGAATTTGCAGTATAATATTAAATGTTACGTGTCATTTGATTTTACATATCATTTTACTTTTCACAAGAGTTCAAGCATGAGCTGCTGGGGCACTAATTGGTGCGGCCTCAGGGCGCGGTGTAGCTTTGTGTATTCATTGACGGTGTATAGGTACCCAATACAGTGTCGGTTAATATTTCACATGAACAGCCAAATTGGTTTCCCAAATTTTAAACGTTTCTGTGAGAGGTCGAACATTTCCCTGGACAACTTTTGCCGAAGGATTGGAGATTACTTTTTAATCCCCATACCCCGGTCTAGCCCCCTCCTTCTAGAAAATATCATATAGGCGCCCTTGTAGAGCAGTGAAATAACTTAGAAAAAATAAGCAACCTCAGACTAAAAAACAAGTTTTCAAGACAACAAATATAAGATAAACGAAGTTATTGGAATAATAACTTCAATTCTTAATTGTGAAATCAATGCGGAAATATTACATCCTATAATTCACGCACAATGATTGTGCAATGTATATCGCTGGCTTATAGTCTGTTGAAGGTATCCCAAAATAATTGTTGGCAACAGTTAGCGGCATCCCAGTTAAGCCCTCGGATACAGCAGTCAACGTGGGTTAAATCCTTCCCAACGATTATATTTACATATATATACGCAAAGGCTGAACTTAAGCTTTGGCGTGATTGCCAGTATAACAAATACATTTATGTGCACCTGATTCTCATGTCATAAAGGAACATTTGCTAATCGATTTTATCAGTATTATCGACGACTACCTTAATTTCGATGAAATTATTGATTCGTAGAAAACAGTATACAGTTTTGAAACTTTTCTGTTCTGCACGTTTTCAGCTAAATACATGATATGGTCTCGGTACTCCATAAATATTGATTGCAAATATTTGTTGGCGAAACTCCAGTTTTTTTGGCATTGTTTAAATTACACTAGATAAACCGTTCTAGTTTAAAAAAAAAACACGTGAACAATGTCGTAAATAAGAAAATTTCAAAAATCTTCAATAGTTAAGTCGAAAAAATGATGTCAGTTTGACGAAAAGTCTTCCAAATTATCATTACCGAATTTCTATCGAAAAGATTAGCTATTGCAGTGACTATTATGGTCGGGAGTAGTCAATGAGCACCAATCATGGTCCACAATATACGTTTTAGGGTGTCACTTAACATTTTAGAAATTTATATATTTGTTGGCTCAATAACGGCCACATTTTACTTCCGATTTTGGTACAAATTTGGTAAACATGTTGGGTTTTTAAGTCGCCCGGACGAGTTAGCAGAAATAACAGTTTTTTGACCAGAAGTGACATTTTTTCATACTAGAATGAAACTTTTTTTCGATTTTATCAAAACACATAAATATTTGAGAATATTCTGCACATTTGGGTTTTTTACGCAACCTTGTAGCCCATCTGGTTCCCCCAAAATCGATAAAAACGTAAAATACTATAAAAGAACTTGATAATATTTACCTCGCGATGCGAATTTGTCTTCTGCGAGCAAAGTGAAGCATTCAAAACTTCAAGGCTACCAGGTCGAGATGCCAACTCGCAAAGCTAATATTCCGTGAGCCGGGACTGGAGGTGGACAACAAATTCAACAAATATATTTCTTAAACGCAAGTAAATATACAGTTCCTATGCGAGTAGACTAATTTCCTAAATAGTTAGTTGAAACCCTTAACTTAATTTTGGAAACTCGCTCAACTCACGTCATCAGTTCAGCTGCGTGATCGAATTATTTTGTTTATCCAAATTTGTTTATTTAATTTTCTTAACAAATAAATATGTTGAGGATTTTGAGGCCTTTTGAACGTTTGAGCCTCACATAAGTTGAGCAGGTTCGAACCTGGCTACTGGAGATTGATTTACCTGCCCCCCTCCCCCCTAATGTCTTTATAAACATCCCTGACAAGACATAAAAAGATTAAGAACAAATTTTAAAAATAGTTTAAACTTTATTAACGAACTTATAAGGGAAAGATGAGCTATTGCAGTGGCCCTTATGGTGAGACCTAGATAGGGAGTAGTGAATGAGCACCGATTATGGTCCCCAGAACAAGTTTTGGAATGTCATTAAAAAATGTATATATATACTTAGCTCTGCCCCTGCTCGCTCGCTGGCCAACCTCTGCGGTTACATATGGTGATACCAATGCAAACCACCAAATCCCTAATTTTGTTCACAAATTTTTAAAAAATTGAAAATTTTTAATAGTAATTTTTACGGAAATGATGATTAAATAGCGGCACTTGGGTCTAGGTTAGGTGGTGGAGGTAGCTGTGACCAGTACATAATGTAAGACATATATAGAATTAGACACGCAATATCTCCAACATTTGTTCACAAAATCCCTAATTTTGTCTATAATTTTTACATTAAAAAAAATTTACAGGCATTTAAATATTTTCGGAATAAAAGGTAGCCTAAAATATTCTCTGAAATGTCCTCTAAAGGTTAATGAATGTTTCGTCAAAATTGGTTCAGCCATTCCGGAGATTAGCCCGGTCAAACAAACAGACAGACAAAAAATGTATAAATGTGTTTTGGTTTTGATAATGGGTGAATAACAATATGAGCTTAGAAAAAATCTTATATTTTGAAATCACAGACAGACAATTCAATTTTATTTACATGCGCGTATAGATGAACATATTATGTGTTCGCACTTATAAAGTCCGTATTTTAAGTCCGGTCCAAATTTTTTACACACGTAGGTTGCCTTAGTTGTTTGGCAAATAAATCCAACAACCGAAAGTACGTGTTTAGACAGGAAGTAAATATTTTTTGAGATTTTCGTACTAGAATGAAATTGTTTTAGGGTTTTACCCAAAATAATAAATATAGGATATTGTTCTGCACATTTTGATTTTCAACCCGACCAGGTCGCTTGATTCCACCAAAATCGACCAAAACATAAAATCCCCAAAATAGTACCCGGTTAAAATAAAATGTGGTTGATCTTGCCATGCAACTGATCCGAGGCCGACGGCCGAGTTGGTAAGCTGCGAGCGAAGCGAAGTCCATAACCCGAAAGGCCCGCCGCGAGTGAAACGAAGCCACGCTTGAACCGGGGCTAAAGGCTGAGATGCAAACCAATTCTACTAATATATTTCGGAAACACAGACTGCTATTTAGCGCTTTCGTGAGTAGACCAATTTCACGAATTGTTTTTTGAAACCCTAAAACATATAAATTTAATTTTGGAAGTTCGCTAAACTTACGTCAGCGGTTCAGCTGCGTGATCGAACTATTTATATTTGGCTGGTTATATATAATTCAAAACTAGGATTAATAAAGTGCATTGGAATCCATCTTGACCTCATGTATTACGACGTCAAATAAACATACCACTTTCTGTGAGAACAATCTGCGATGTCTGTTACACCGTTGACCTAATTTGTTTCCCGGTGTTTTCATTTCTGGAGTAACGCTGGAAGAAAACTTCCTCCTTCCTAGTTCCTACTTACATCCAACTGTCCACAGGAGAGGTGAGGGGTGAACAAACATGAGTTAATTGAAATAATACAGAAACTTTGAGCATCGGTAGTAATAGGATGAGGGAAATCTGGGGATATTTCATTACATTTGTGCAACCAAGGAAAGTGTTCCGGTCAAGTTTGTTGGTCTGTTTAAAGGGCGCCCATATAATATGTTCTGGGGGGAACCTAGTTCTGCAAAAGGGGATCCGGCACATTTGTGACCTCTAGCCGGAAAACTTTAAATTTTACGAGGTCAATTTGGCATTTTATGTGAAATATTAATGCTTACAGCATTGTGCCTGTAACTTTACGCCGTCAAAATGAATAGACAAAGCACAAAGATGCGCAAAGCCTTGAGGCAGCTAAGTAGTGCCTCAGCAGCTCATGCGTGAACTCTTGTAAAATATTAAAAAAGTATATGTAAAATGAAACGGTACTAACATTTAAAAAATATTCAAGAGCTAAACCACTTCTACAAAATACTTGACTTTAATTATGAATATACATATTTGTCTTTTCCTAGTAGGCAGGTGGCCGTGGCCCCCTTTGACCCCGGGTACGGGCACCCATGGTAGGCCTATGTGTTGATTTGTCCTTTACTTAAAATAATTACACTGAGATAACTGTATAATATAAGCTTATATTAGTTATAGGGAAAAGAATATACCTATAAATTTTCATATTTTATCTTAAAGTAGTTTTTGCTCAACGTTGGATCAGTCAGTCTGTCAGTTATTCAGAACAAATCTGCTTCAGTATATACATGTTCAAATGTTGGTAGTTCAGTTAAATTAAAACATTTTAAAATGTGATGATAAATATTTTTTTAATTCATGGAAGACAGAAATTGTTATTGAGGCCTGTTGCCAACATTTACTAGTAGAGATTTTTTCTTAACAGCAAACGACATTCACAGTGACTTTAAGGGTAGCAAATAGGTATGTAAAATACAAAAACTATCAGGCAAGGAGCTTTTGAGCATTTTTATAAACAAAAATAACAATACGATTATGGAGTTTTTGGGTTTTTTTGATCCCCTATTGATGGATCTTAATAGTTCCAAATTGACTCTTTGTAGAGAATTCAAAAATCTATAAAATGTTTTTATAGACCCCAATTGGATCATTTTTCCGAGAAAAGTAGGAAAAACGCTTAAAAATTGCCATCTTTCAAAAATATATATCTTTGTAATTTACAACATTTAAGACAGATCTTTCGGAAAATGATTAATTATTATGTGTACTTCAAACAAGCGGGAGATGAAACTTGTCGCATTAATAGTTTTTCCACAATTGCAGTATAAGGAATTTAGCCAGTTATCTTGCATAATGCGCTATATTAACCTGAGTGGCCCAATTTAAATTTACCAAAAGGATTCTGAAAGTAGATATTAAAAACTACAGTTACTATATCTTTGATTTTTTTAATAAGATTGATAAAATATGATAAAAATGCTTCCGAACATAGCGCGAAACGCATAAATTGGCAACCGACTACGAGAAACCAGCACTGGAGGAGAAGAGAACGGCAGGCTGCGCGCATCAGGCTACTAGTTCCCTCATTATAACTCCATCTCTCGTCTTCGGTCGTATATTTACGCGTTTCGGGCTATGTTCGGAAGCATTTTTATCATATTTTATCGATCTTTTTCGAAAATCGAAGATACAGGAACTGTAGTTTCTAATGTCTACTTTCATAATCTGTTTGGTAAATTTAACTCGGGCCACTCAGGTTAATAGGGCGGATTATGCAAGATAATGTTTTAAATTGTGTAGACTGCAATTGTGCAAAAACTACTTCCGCCTGTTTGAAGTACACATAAAAACAATCATTTTTCGAAAGATCTGCTCTTAATATTGTAAATTATCAAAGATAGCCTACACATTATTGAAAAATTGAAATAGTCCGATCCTTGTCAATAAAAAAAACATTTTGTAGGTTTTTTTAAATTCTCTACGAATGATAAATTGAAACTATCGTGATCCATTGATAATCAACTTCTACAACATCGAGTGTACGTCCATATGTACATACCTATATACGTAAGTACTTATGTGAGTAACAGTATAATATAACAGCGGATTTCACCCATCATATGTAATACTTTAACAACAAATAACGTAATTATACTTTACGGTTATGTTTACAACTTCAATCAATAATACAACGTCTTGCAAATTTTTTTTTAAGTATAAATTATAGATCCAATAATAGCTAGAATACGTTATTAAATTTGCTTTGGGGCTATAAAATTAATATAAATATAACCTTATATCATCAATGTATTCATTTATACTAATTTAAAGAAGAGATACCAATTCCTTTAGCTTCGGAAACATTCGTATACCTGCGTATAACATATAAACATATTCGATTATTAGTTTCTTCATTATAATAGGGATTAATAACTAATTAATTCTAAATAATTTGATATATCACTATGACAAAGCAAACTAATCAATATGAAATAAAAAGCAATTAAAATATAATATGTTTATCTTTAAATTTGATTTAAATAATGTGTATAACAAATTTTTTTTTTAACAAATAGGCCTACAATTTTATAAAATCATATCTAAATATCTTTATAATTGTACGCATTTATTGAGTTAAAAATGCCTTCATAATAGTTAGGTAGGCCCACATTAGGTTTGTTGTTTTTAAGTGTATTTTTCTATATTATACATTTCTGATATACCAATTAACCAATTAATCTGCCTGTGATTTTCACGGGAGCTTACTAGTATTGATATAATATCAATGAAAAACCCAAAACTTCATAATTTATTGTTATTTTTGTTTAAAGAAAATTCACAAAAACTCCTTGAGTGATAGTTTTTACATTATTTTACATACCAAATATGCTAGCCTTAAAGTCTCTGTACATGTGACTTGCTGTTAAATTCAATTACAAAATTTTCCTTTTTTACTTTCTCCCCCTCTATACGTAGTATATGCAGAAAGTATTGTTTTCGTCCAAACTTTCGAATTTAAATTTTTAGTGGAATAATCTGTTTTGGTGCTCCCTGAACCCAAAAAAGTGTTTTTTTAACTTCCCGTTACCAATAAAGGGAAGTTATTGATTTCGGTCCGATTTTCGAAAGTCGAGTTTTCATTAAATCTCCACGTTTTGAGGTCCCAGGAAGCCATTCTGACTATTCCCGCCGAGATTTCCGACCGTGTGTGTGTGTGTGTGTGTGTGTGGGGTGTGTGTGCGTGTGGATGTATGTGTGTAAATAAATTTTTGTCGTACAGTTTCTCAAAAACGAATCAACCGATTGAATTCTACGACATGTCATTCGAAAGGGTGTATCAAAACTTAGATCTGATTAGATTTGAGAGTTAATCCATTGAGCCAATCCGAAGAAATTTAAAAAAATAACCTAATTTTTTTGGGAATTTTTATGTTTTGTAAAAATAACTTTAAAGCGTGCGAAAAAATCATAATAAAACCATGTATACATGTTTTGTGCTTAAAAAACTGCGTCGACTGCTTTTTTGAAAATGAAAATCGGACGACGCATTCAAAAGTTATCGTTGTTTAAAAATTCACGAATTTTCGTTTTTTAGTATTTTTTTAACATATCTTCCAGATTTCTCAACCAATCAATATAAACCTGTAAATTTTCTTTTTGTGCTTTAAAAACTGCGTAGAATCCTTTTTAAAAATGAAAATCGAACGACGCATTCAAAAGTTATGGCAGTTCAAAATTTCCAAAAATAGTGTTTGTTGTAATTAAACTTAGCGGGAAGTTACATGGATGGCCTTTAGGATCAACCGTTTTCCATTTTTTTTTTTTTTGTGATGTCTGTGCGTGTGTCTGTGTGTCTGTTATTATGTGTACAGAGCTGGAGACCATACCAACTGTCCGATTTTGATTCAATTTGGTATGTAGGTGTAGTTCTGGAATATCTCCAGGCATTTTTCAAATTTTTGATTTTTAAGGTGTTTTACCCCCCAAAAATGGCCAAAAAACGAGAAAAATCAAAATGTCTCAAAAACGGCTCTAACGATTTTGATCAAATCTGGTTTATTTGTAGCCCTTAATGTACCCTACCTTACGCAAAAACCGCATCTTTCTAAAAATTCTCGTTTAGGTAATAATAATAACTGATTTTTGGGGATTTTGGCCAAAAAGGGGTTGTTTTAAAAATTTGTCAAATACCTTTTTCGTGCATCTATACAGGCGTAATTGATATGTTTGGTGCAAATTTGTTCGAAATCGATCGAATAATAATAATATTTATTAGTTACTCTCCTACTTTATTGTGTCCCCCCTCCTACTTTAATACAATTAATTATGAATCACAGTGAATCTGTTTAAAAATTTTAAGATGTTTGTGAGAAAGTTTGTGCCAGTTTCTGGTACCGTTTATTTTGCCTTATTGTCGGGGCTATAGTCTGCATTCCAATGAATAATTATTTCTTTCCGACAAGACGGTTATTTCGAGACTTAAACAGTTGATGTTATTACAGATATATAACGTCAATAAAGCTGCTTTCGGTTGGAATCCTTGGTGCACGAGTCAAATGGAATAATCTATGGTGGTCAATGAGTACCGTTCATGGTCCCCAAAACACGTTTTTTATTGTCACTGAAAATATTATATATAAGTGTTCCAGTGGCCGATTTGGTCCAAATGTGGCGCGCACGTTGGTTTTCTAAGTCACTCAGACGAGCTCGTTAGCCCAAAATATCCACGAACCGGAAGTACGTTTTTCAAGCGGAAGTAACCATTTTTTAGTATTATAGTGAAAATGTGTTGTGACTTTATCTACAAAAATTAATATAGAAGATAATTCCGTACATTTTGTGTTTTTACACGTCCTTATAGCTCGCTTGGTTCCCCAAAACACGATCAAAACGTAATACCCTCAAAGCACCCGGTTCAAATCCACGTTTACCACGGGGCAGCGTTTAATCCGAGGCCGATGGCAGGGATTCAACGTCAGCGGCGAGCGAAGCAAAGTATTCCATAATTCTAGGTCGCAAGGTCGAGGTGAAAACTTTTTATGCTGCGAGCGGAACGAAGCATCGTAAGAGCCGGGGCTGGAGGTGGAGTTGGAAACAAATTCCACTAATATACTTCATAAACGCAGGCAGCTTTTCAGCCTTGTAGTGAGTACATCAATTTCCTAAATAGTTGGTTGAAACACTAAAACGTATAAAATTAATTTTTGAAATTCACTCAACTCACGTCAACGGTTCAGCTGAATAATGATTTGACCACGCAGCTGAACTTAATTTTGATAATGCTATATTCGAAACGTTATGGAGGGTTAATATGGCAGTTAGTTGACATATGAAACTGCATTGTAAAGTTGCATTAGGCCCAGTGGTCCGTTTAATTGGTTTATACCGGATGTCTGTCCAAACTAATATCTAAACCAGTCTGTCAAAATATATGCACGTATTGATCTGATTCCTTGTCTGTTTTTATGCTAATAGGCTAGTTGCACTAAGTAGGAAACTCTGTTCAGTACTTTCCTCTTTCAAACATATTGAACGTGTTGAGTATTCTTTCTCTGAAACATATTTTTGTGTAGAAATAATGAAAGTTTTTTTATAAGGAGTGGGAATGTAGCTACCGATACAATTTATAATTCAACCAGAAGTAGATCTGCACTGCAACGACCTAAAGTAAATCGCTCCTGTGTCCAAAGATCCTTTTTATTTCTAGGGCCAAAAGTTTTTAATTTGCTTGAGAACGGAACAAAACATGTATAACTTTTTGACTTCAGTAAAGAGTTGGCTGATGAAACACGAAGTTATTGACGACTTAATACGTGTGGCTAAATGATTTTTAATGTATTAGTTTCTGTGCAGTGGTGTTCCAGTTTTTGTATTTTTATTTATAATAGAAGAAATATATTTTTAATTTATTATATGTGTATAGTTTTGTTTTATTTAGATACTAGTAAACCCTCGTGAAAAATCACATCAGAAATACATCCTTTAAACAAAAAGGTATTTAAAAACAACATACTTTATCAAGGCCTCCCTAACTATGCAGACGGGGATTGTTAACTCGGTAAATGTGTACAATCATAAGGATTATAAAACTGTAGGCCTATTTGTAAAAAAAATGTATTAATGTACGTTATTATATATGTAAAGAAAGATACAAATATTATCTTTTATTGCTTTCATGTCATATTGATAGATCAAATCATTTAGAAGTTATTGATATTATAGTGAAGAAATTAATAATCGAATATGTTTATATATTTTACGAAGATGTAAGAGTTTTTCCGAAGTTTTACCGAAAAGGCATAGGTATTTCTTCTTTAAACTTGTATAAACGAATATTTTGATGATAAAAGGTTGTATTTATATACAGTTTATAACCTCAATCTAATATTATAACGTATTATAGTATACATTAGTTCTATAACTCATATTTAAAAAATCTACTTCGTAAGAAATTGTAATAATTGAAGTTGTAAACATAACCCCAAAGTATAATCTATACTGGGTTTCTTTAAGTATTGCAGATGATGGGTGAAATCAGCATGTATACAAAGCTAGAGAAAACAATATTCGATCGATTTCGAACAAATTTGCACCAAACACGTCAATTAGGCCTGTTTGGACGCATGAAAAAAGGTTTTGAAACATTTTGGAAAAACAACCCCCTTTTTAGCCAAAAAAATCAGTTATTATTTTTTTATAAAAAAAAAACGGCTCTAATGATTTTGATAAAATTTGGCTTATTTGTAGTAATTAATGTACATTACCATATGCAAAAAAACTGCATCTTTCTAAAAATTCTCGTTTAGCTAATAATAACTGATTTTGGGTGTTTTTTGGCCGAAAAGGTGGTTGTTTTTCAATTTTTTCAAAACATTTATTCATGCATTTATACAGGCCTAATTGACGTGTTTGGTGCAAATTTGTTCGAAATCGATCGAATAGTTTTCTCTCTAGATAATAATAATAATATTACTTTAATATCACCTCTCCTACCCCTCCTACAATTATGAAGTCACAATGAATCTGTTTAATAATTTAAATATGTTTGTGAGAAAGTATGTGTTAGTTTATTTGACTTAAATTCCATTTTAAAATTATAAAACTTGTGTGTCAAGCTGAACAAAATATTTCGCAATTTATACATATTTGACTCGCTTTACCCCATAAAGTGGTAAACATAACATACGTCGCAAGACGTCCCCTAATACCCTCTCCGTCAATTTGATTGTGTACATAGTGATAGCATTCAAAGAGGATGAAATCCGACCGCTCTGTGGGTGTGGGTGGTGGTGACTTTGTTTTCTCGTCGATTAACTTGACAAGACTTTAGGGGTGCTGTCTAGGGGTAGTTTAGCCGTCGTAGATGGATGGTAATAGTCCTCGGAATACTTGGAGGGTGAAATTCAAAATAAGTTGTCTCTTTAAACTTACCACTTTACTTTTTATAAATGACTCTGGAGTGGGTATAGTGTTACGTTTTACTGTTTGATATACTTAGTCCATTGAACGATGGTTTTCCGCTCAGAATTATTTTGGAAAATACCGATTGACGTCCAATTTGAACAGTAATTAGAGAATAGCTCGTGGAACAAAAGTGACCTAGTGCAGAAACCGGCCTTTACCCTGGGGCTGGATGTCATTTCATGACGGGGAAAGAAAGTACTATATTCAAAATAAAAGGAATCTATAGAGGAATAAATTCCAAGCAAAGAATTTCCCGTAAAGTTATTTCGGTAAGACAATACTTTTTCAGTTATTCATGATTGAATATGTTTTGTTTTCATAAAAAGTCATGTTTTTTAACGACTTATCACGAATAAATCAAAAACCTAACGTTTTAACAAATAAATTGTGATAAAAACGAAGCTTATTAAAAAAGCAGTCGTGGGGCTGCCGATAGAAGTGAAAACTGTCTTGAATATAGACAATCTTTTTTATGTTATTTTAAATGTTTTAGGTCATAATTTTAAATGTGATAAAAATATTACAACTTACAAAATGAGGAAGCCCAATGACCATTTCAATACAATAACCTAGTAAACTATTTTAAAACAACTTACGAAATGAGGAAGCACGTTGTACATTTCAGGGGTATTACCAAATAAACTATTTTAACACAATTTATGAAATGAGTAAGCACAATGCCCATTTCAGAGGTATTACCAAGTATATACTCTGATATGTACTCTGATATATACTATATATAGTATATCGTGAAGGTAAAATCCGATTCACCGCCAGCAAAATGTTTTGGACGCGGTGCGTCTATAGAAAAATCAAGAAGATTTTCTTACAATTTCTGTAGGTGTAATACGGACAGGGTTATAGCTGAACTTCTTGTACGTCGAAAACTGAATCCGATACATTCAACGTTCAATAACTAGGAAAAGACATCTTTTTCGAGGAAAACATATAAGAAGTTTTTCAAAGAATCTGAAAAGACCTTGTAAATGAGCCTTTAAAAAGGTTTCTAACATAAAAACTAAGGGATTTATGATGAAAATAAATATTGGATTGCTCGGTTTTTGTATGAAAATGTCGGCAAAGAAACCAACGGGTTTACCATAAGAATTGAAATTGGCCATAATCCATTTATAATTTCCTTTTTTTAAATACTAACAATATGTTCAGAAGTTTGACCGGTTTGAAATGCCTGCATTTGAAAAAAAGTTCAATTTAAATAAAAAACATATTTAATAAATGTTTAACCCAACTGCCTTCTTTCGATCTCACATCACACATTACCAAAACCTAAACACACATTTATAAAGTTTTTTTTGTTGTCTATCAGTCTGTCTCTCAGTCTGTCTGTCTTTCTGACTGTCTGTCTGTCGGTCTGTCTGACTGTTTGTTTGTCCGAACTGATTTCCGGAATGGGTGAACCGATTTTGACAAAACTTTCATTATCAAATAGAGGACTTTTTGAGAATATTTTAGGCTACTTTTTATTCCGAAAATATTTAAAATTCCTGTAAAAATTTTAAAAAGTGAAAAAATTATAGACAAAATTATGGATTTTATTTACAAATGTTGCTAGACCAGGCAATGGATTTGAAAGGAATTGAAAGGATGTGCTCTTTATGCAATTCCCGGGAGGAGGAATCCATGATACATTTTATAGGAGAATGTTTAATATTAGATGGCATTCGAGAAAAATATTTTTAATGTAAAGTCCTTGACGGGGACAGATTTATATGGGTATGAATGGGGAAAACTGTGCGTCAAGTATATTAAGGCATTTATTTATGAGTTTAATTATTAGAACTTAATAAATCCAACCAGGCAGACGACCTACGGGTCATGCTGTAAGTGTGTAACTTTATTTTGGTATGAGTTATTATCTTGGTTAGTTATGTTGTATTTTTTTGTTTCAATGTTTTGTATTGTATTGTATGTAGTGCAATAAACACACTTTATTATTGTTATTATTATTATTTACGCACTTTGTTATTATTGCGTTTCTATTTCGATCTCTGTCTTACATTATGTACAGATCACAGCTACCCCCACCACCCAACATATATTCAAGTGCTTCTGTCCTAATCAATCATAATTTCCGTAAAAATAACACAGTATACAATAATATGTTTGCATTGGCATCACCATGTGTCACCGCCAGGGTTGGCGAGCGAAGCGAGATTGGGCAGAGCCCTTAGTCGTAAATACATTTGTTATTCACAGAATCCAAACAATACAGTTTACAGACACTCTAGCAAAATAAATTAGGTTGGCTCCTAATGTTGAAGTCGATGCAAATTAAAACGTCTCCAATAGCGGAAGAGAGTTTACCCGCCCTTTGTGGAATGTTAGAAAGGGAGATTAAGTCGACAACACAAACAGCTCAATGTCTTACTTGCTAAAGACGGGGGACGCGGGGGGCTAATGGATGAGGTTTCTCTCAGCGTTTCCGTTTATGTATAAATGTACGCAGACATTATTTTGTAGTACACTTTTTGTGCTGCCTAGATGAAGATAAATATAATGTTCCTTTGGAAAGGAAAGTAGAAATAATTCATTTAAATTAGTACTACATATTCTAAATTAGTATTGATCTCTGATTTTTCTAATGCTATTATATCCGTTGATACAAAATACAAATAGTTATACCACGCAGCTGAACCACTGTCGTAAGATGAGCTAATTTACAAAATTAAGTATATATGATTTTAGGGTTTCAACCAACTATTTGGGAAATTGATCTACTCACGAAGGCGCTGGATGGCTGCCTTTGCGTACGAAATATATTAGTAAAAACTGTTTGCATCTAAGCCTCCAGCTTCGACTCACGTGCTTCTTCGTGCTTTGCGAGTTTGCAACCCGACCTTGCGGTCTCGGGTTTTGGTCTGCTTCCCTTTTCGGCCGTTGGCCTCGGATTAGAAGATGCCCCCACGGTAAAATCCGCCACGTGGATTTGAACCGGGTACTTTTATGGTAGTTTACGTTTTGTTTGATTTTAAGGGAACCTAGCGAGCTCTAAGGACAAAAAACAAAATTTGGAGAATAATATCCTACATTTATGTTTTTGGATAAAACCCCAAAAAGTTTTCATTCCAGTACGACAAATCTAAAACATAGTTACTTCCAGTAAAAAACGTGCTTCCGATTGTTGGACTGTTGGCTAAAGAACTCGCCCGAGCGAAATAGACTACCAATGAGTGTACCAAAATTTTGGCCAAATCAGGCATAAAACGCGGCAGTGATAGTGCGAACACGTATATATATAATGTTTAATGACACCCCAAAACGTGTTCTGAGGACCATGATCGGTGCTCATTTACTACTCCCGACCTTAGGTCTCGCCATAGGGCTCACTGCAATAGCTCATCCTTCTTTTGGAAATTCGCTTATAATTCATTTAAAACAATACTACGTTCTCTGAATTAGTATTCGTCTCTGATTTTATTTGCGTTATTATATACGTTGATGTAAAATACAAATTAACCCTAATGGTTGGTTGAAACCCTGAAGCATGCAAACTTAATTTTGGAAATTCTCTCAACCCACGGCAATGGTTCAGTGATCGAATTATTTTTAACCCTTAAAGACCATTGCTTACTCAATCCTTTGTGGTAAGAATGCGGAGATAAAGCAAACAGTGGTTGACTTTCTTTATAGCTGATAGGATATGACAAATAATTAACCTGTTCTTCAGCTATGATTATTTACAACATTTACTTCAATATTTAAGTAAAAACCCAATAGACGTGAAGTAGAGCTCGTCATATCACAGTTACAATAGGAACGCACCGACGTACGGTGCTCGCTGAAGGATTAAATGTTTTCTGTTACATTTTTAAAAATAATTCGATCACGCAATCCAACCGATGAATTTCCAAAATTGAGTTTATGTGTTTTAGGGTTTCAACCAACTTTTTGGGAAAGTGGGCTACTTTGCGAGTTTGTACCTTGTCATTGCGGCCTCAGATTGTTAACTGCTTCGCTTCGCTCGCAGCAGACAAACTCGCTCCGCGAGGGTAATAATACCAGATGCTTTAATGGTATTTTACGTTTTCATAGATTTTTGGGGGAACCAGACAAGCTATAAGATAGTGTAAAAAACAAAATGTGCAGAATTATGCTATAGTTATTTCTTTAGATAAAGTCCAAAAAAGTTTCATACTAGGACGAAAAATCTAAACAAATTATTACTTCCAGTACAAAAACTTGCAGGAGTTTTTGTTGCTAACGAACTCTAACCTGTGTACCAACTTTGGACTAAATCGGACTTAAAATGTGGCCTTTAGAGTGCAAAAACTTATATAAATTAAAAAAAGTTTTTAATGACTCCCGAAAACGTTTTCTGGGGACCATGATCGATGCCCATTAAAAAATACCAGGAGCTTTTATGGTATTTTACGCTTTGATCGATTTTTGGGTGAAACAGATGGGCTGTAAGGTCGTGTCAAAAAAGAAAATTTACAGAATAGTTTCTTATAATTTTATTAGTTTCCAAGATAATACTTCTAAATAATTCCATCCTAGTACGAACAATCTCAAAAAGCTTTTAATTCCAGTCGAAAAAGTGCTTCCTGTTGTTTTATGTTTTTGGCTAACAAACTCGTCCGAGCGACTTAGAAATCGGGTTGCTAAATAAATTAAACTAACTTCCTACAAGCTATAAAGCTAAAATTCTTTAATATCCTATTATTTTAAATGAGCAATTCTTGTATCTATCTTTGTATCTGTCGCGGATGTCAAAAACGGCTCTAACGAATTCAAGCAAATTTTGTATTTATGTGTAGTTTTGATTTTTAAGTACACCCATATAGTTGTATTTGTGTAAAAACGCAATTTTTTGAGAAAATCTAATGGAAAAGTTGACAATTTTTAACATAAGGTCTTATGGGTTGCCATGTTGGTTACAAAATAACAACGAAATAGTAAATAAATAATTCAAAACAGCTGTTTTTAAACAAGCCAATTTATACTGTTTTATCAGCTGTTCATTGGATAATTTTTAATTACTGTTAAAAACAAGCTAATTTATACTGTTTTAGCACGTTGGAATTATAATAAATTGGGCCTGATTTAACATTTATTTTGTCAAAAAAAGGTAAACTTGGCAAAGATGGATAAATTCGAATAGTCAATTTTGTAATATAGGCCTGGCTCATTTCTGAAATATAGTATTGAGGTTATGTTAATCCTGCAATAATTTTTACTATATTTAGGCCTGGTTTAAAACTTTAGTTGACAGAAGATAGTAGAACTAGAACTAAAATCGTAATGAAAGCCTCTTACGTTTCTAAATCATGTATTTGAGGTTATAATTAATCTTGTAATTATTGTTAATATATTTAAGCCTGGTTTCATAATTTTACAAACCTATGTACAAACGAGCCAAAGATTAACGAGATTCTTTAGCGAATTTTCTAACTACGAACAAAGCGAAGCAGCCGTCTGAGGCCGAAGGCCGACATTAGGAAGCGAAGCGTCCAGGGGCAGAGCCCCTACTTATTTTTAAGGGATATACAAAACTATTTGCAATTTGATTACTTATGTCAAAGGGATGAAATGGAATAACTACAGTTAAAATTAAATCAAGCAATAGAAAAGCACTGCTGGGTCCACTAGTTTAGATATATAACGTTTTAATGACACCCGAAAACGTGTTCTGTTGACCATGATCTGTGCTCATTTCAACCTCATTTTACTACTCCCGACCTCAGGTCTCACCACAAGAGTCACTGTTATAGCTCATCTTTCCAAATTCTCTAATAACCTATATTATGATCAAAGTGTGCATGACTGCAGGTCATACGATGAAAATCGAATATAAGATTATATTTTATACGGTGAAGTTGTAGATCGATTATGATTACCAGCATATATTTTACAGTTTACAAATGCGTACTCGATTTCGTTTCTATAACGTCACGTGATCTAGCCTACGTGACGGCTAAGCACTAACATGTCAATATACATATTGCCCGCAGTCATTTATATGTTTATCAGATCACTATATATCAATGTATAACATCTAATATATTATAGCGGCCGTGTTAGCAGGCGTACCAACATCAGGCCTTGTTTGTTTGTACAGTTAAATGGGGCAAATAGTTTCTCACGTGAACTATAAAGGCAGGGTTTATACCGGTTATGCAGGTTAATTCAGAAAGAAACGGAGAAACTTTCAGGATGTATTCTACTAGCCAAAAGAGATTTAAAAGGAAAATATTGGTTTTAGAACAACAACAAAAATGTAATATAAAAAAATCGTAAATGCAATTTGTATTAAATTTTCCTAAATAGTAGTTAATGGCCTATACATGATGTCCCAGAACTCTCTGGCCCCTTTTGTGGATTTGTTCCTAGGATCAACAAAAACATATTTCACAATATAAACATGGGTTTACGGTGCTTACTTTTTCGTCTATCTGTGTGGTTTTTTTTACAAAATAACTGATATCTAGGGAACGATTAAACAAATAAAAGAGCACTGTGGCGACAAAATCACACTGATTTAAATAAAAACCCGAACCACAAAACAAGCAACAAAAACAATAACTAAACAACTAAATTGTAAGTTATGTTTAATACGTTACCCTTATATACATTTCGATGACATGGTCATCATTCACAGAGGGTTAATTTAGTTGTTTAGTTATTGTTTTTGTTCCTCGTTTTGTGGTTCGGGTTTTTATTTAAATCAGTGTGATCTAGAGAACGGTTTGACCAATTGTGTTCAAACACGACATGAAGTTATACCTAACAAAGATCTATTTTAAGTAAAATAATCGATTATATCCAATAATGCGGTTCAAAATGGCGGCTGGTTGAAAATTTCAAACCTGAATTACCCAAAAACCGTAAATTTACCAAAAGAAGTCAAGACTCAGAAGAACAGGTAACTAGTCATATCCGGTCAGCCATAAAGAAAGTCAGCCACTGTTTGCTTTATTTCCGCCTTCTTGCCACAAATATTTGAGTACGCAATGGTCTCTAAGGGTTGAAAATAATTCGATCACTAAACCACTGACGTGAGTTGAGCAAATTTCCAAAATTAAGTTTACATGTTTTAGGGTTTCAACCAACCATTAGGGCTAATTTGAATATTATATCAATGGATATAATAGCGTTAAAAAAATCAGAGAGAATACCAATTCAGAGTACTTAGTATTGTTTTAAATTAACTATTAGTGAATTTCCATAGGAAGGATGAGCTATTGCAGTGACCCTTAGGGTCCCCACAACAATAGGGTTTTGAGGTGTCATTAAAAATTTTATATATACGTGTGTTCGCACTCTAGCGTCCGCATTTAAGTCCGATTTGGTCCAGATTTGGTACACACGTTGATTGTCTACGTCGCTCGGACCAATTCGTTAGAAAAAAAATACAACAACCGGAAGCACGTTTTTTTGACCGGAAGTAATATTTTTTTTTAGATTTTTCCTAAGAGAATGAAATTCTTTTAGAAATTTATCTAACAAAATAAATGTAGGATATTGTTCTGCAAATTTTTTTACGCAACCTTTTAGCTCGCTTGGTTCCCCCAAAATCGATCACAATGTAAAATACCATAAATGTACCCAGTTTAAATAAATTTGGTGCATCTTTCAATCCGAGGCCTAACGGCCAAGTTTATACGCTCCGAGTGGAACGAAGCAGCACATGAGCCAGGGCTGGAGGCTGAATTACAAACAAATTCTACTAATATATTTCATGCACAGGAGCAGCTATTCATCGCCTTTGTGAGTAGAACAATTTCACAAATAGGTAGTTGAAACCCTAAAACATATAAACTTAATTTTGAAAACTCGCTCAACTCACGTCAGCGGTTCAGCTGCGTGATTGAATTATTTTTCTTTTTTTCCCCTAACACGAGATCTAAAGCTCTTAAAAGGTGGTATGGAATCTTGAAAAAAAGTTGTTTTCTTAAGCTTCAGACTTTCCTATTTAATGTTTGTTTAAAATATCCATCGTTTGGCCGTTTTTACCCCGCTTCCCCCTTACCAAAGCCCCTTCCAGAGGGGGGAAATTGGTAGACTCTTTCCTACAATGTTTATGATAAAAAGAACCTGCACGCAAAAAATCTCACCTGGGTGAATTAATTCTAATTCCAATGTTAATGATACCTGTACTACAATAGATTGACATGAGTATGCGCTCTAACGATTGAATTAAAAGGAAATTTAATTAACTGCCTGCCATTGTTCAGAAGAACGTAGTATTGCATCTAATTATGAATTTAATTATTGAAACAATTAATAATAATTATATTATTATGCTTATATATATTGCTTACAATCATGTTTAAGAATATTAGGTTTTAAAAACTTATTTTTCAACCTAGGGGAGACAATGCGTGCTCCGCCGCCAACCCCGTTGGACACTTCTATACACTAATGTTATGTTTTCTTTACAATAAAAGTTAGGATTAATAATAATCTAAAAGCTAAGACGGTAAATATTGTTAAATGTCCGAATCAAATTATTTCGTATATTTTATACCATCAGTTATAACGAAGGTTAAAAAAATCAACAATGCTCAGTTCTACAATTAAACAATACTCTACCTAAAAGATAGAAATAGAAATAATTGTTTCAAATTTTGAAATCTGCTGTTATTAGAAATATTTTAGTTAATATTTAATTTTATGTATAAGCTAGAATGCATGTATGACCCACCTTATTAGCGAATCAAACGGTATTACTATTAAGTGTTATAAATAAGAAACTGCCATTATAATTTCTACGTTCTTCAAGAAGTTTGTTTTAACAAAAATTTAGATGAAAATATTACAATGATTAAAGAGATTCATCCAGAAGGGAAAAAGGGTTAAGTTGATAACGCAATTAAACCTAACCTAAAATGGTTATGAACCAATTTCGATAGGTGGTCAGGAGTGGTCGATGAGCACCGATAACGGTCTTTAGAACAAGTCATTAAAAATTGTATACGGTATTTATGTGTTCGCACCATAACGGCAGCATTTTAGTCCGGTTTGGTACAAATATGGTACACATGTTGGTTTTTTGCGTCGCTAACACGAGTTTGTTAGCAAAAACCCCCAACAACCGGAAGCAGGTTTTTTAAGCGAAGTAATTTTGTTTTGAGATTTTTCGTACTAGAATAACACTTTTATTTGTTTTTAGACTACCTTAGAGCCTGTCTGGTTCCTTCAAAACCGATCAAAACTTAAAATATTATAAAAGTGTAAGGTTAAAAACCAAGTGGGGTATTTTACAGTGAAGGCAACTCCTAGCACGAGGCCGCTAGGTCGAGGTGCAAACTTCCGCTGCGAGTGGAACGAAGCAGCGCTTGAGCATTGGGAATGTTCATCTGAGGTGGAAGGCAAATATTGAGCCCCTTCGTGAGCAGACAAATTTCCCAAATAGTTGGTTGAAACCAGAAAACATATAAACTTAATTTTGGAAATTCGCTAAACTTATGTCAGTGGTTCAGCCAGTGCTCGAATTTGTATCATATACCTAGCCTAGACCATTATGAATTATTTAAACTTAGAAAAATATTTTAATTAAATTAGATTCTGGCATATAAAATATGTTCAATTAGTGATTCAATTGGTTGAAAGAAGGAAATTTTAAGAAGTTACGATTTGGGTTCTAATAATAAAATTATGAAACTCCAAATAACGTAGTCATAGGCCTTTGCTGATGAACTAATTAGACACTAAAGTAGCCTACTTTAGGATCTTTGGATATTATACATAAAAAAAAAAACAGGTTTAACAAAAATGAATTATCTAAACCATGTACACGTTGTACGAAAAAGAATTATACCAGCTATAACAGAGTAGATGTCAGTAAATGTTGTTCCAAAACTACGAACTACTTTCAATATAGGCCTAGCGATCTGGGTGTTGGCGTGCGGAGCACGCAAGGTTCTGCATTAGTAAATTTAAAACTAAGCTTTTTAAAACCAAATTAAAAGGTTTAATTTGTTCACAATCTTCTACAAACTCTCAAAAACTTAACAACTTGTGTTCAAGAAAGTGCTCTCGTAGTTCTGCCGATACAACATAAATAGTGGAGGGATTTTAAAATTTACCTTTGATACCTAAAATCTCAGCTAAATCGATCTGCGGCTTCGCCAGAAAAGTGCATCGTCGTTGAATTTCGAGTACATTGCTACACTATATTTTTTAATATATTCCGCTCTATAAGTAGTAGAAAATTTAAAAAAAAGTTAATCACTCGTAAATGAATGGACTATCGAACTGTTGTGGTATAGTTTATTTTAAAAATACATCGTGAACTTGAAAAATCCAAATATTTTATTATATTTATTATATTTTATTATATTTTTTCCGAAATTTCCATTCTATTTCAAATTATATTTTGTTAATAGTTCAACGGGAACATTTTAATTATTTTGGTGTTAAAGTGCATTAAAAGTAAATACAAAATAAACGTTTTCATGTCTGTTTGTTTGTCTATCTGTTCGGTAAAAATTTGCAATCGATTTAAAACTAACTTCCCGATTTGCTATAGACGTAAAACTATCTGAGAACTAGATGGCAATGCAATATCAACTCACTTTTTTCTGTTTGTTTTTTCGTCTGTTCTGTACAAATTGTTTAATCGATTTTAAACTAACTTACCAACGAGTTAGAAACTTGAAAAACTTTAAACATAGCTCAGACCTTTCGGTCATAAACTCACCAAGGCGATTAAAATCAGTTGCAAAATTGTACATACACAAGACTTAAAAGGATAAAATAATAAATTTAATCAAACATTTTTTTAACATACCATGTTTTAAAACTAACTAAAACGGACAAAATAATTTCCCCTAGCTCCATACGGATTTATAACCTTATTTAGACTCCTAACCCAATAAAGACTGTCCTGATTATGAATTTTGAATGGCTATGAAAATACTTGTAAGATTTAAAACTAAAAACGTGGGACACATGCAGTAAGGTAGATAGTAGTAAGGAGTGTATGGAGTAGTTATTGAGAAAACTGACACAACAGTTCATATCATTTGCAGTGCAATAAAATTGTTAGTGGCTAAGTTGAACTATTCATGCACCAATTATCTATTGCATCTACCACATGTTTTTCGTTTTAAATGTTACAAGTATTTTCATAGCTATTAAAAATGCACAAACACATTTATAAATACATACCCTAAGATAAATTATTGTAAACGTTTTAGTCCGTTTTATTTAAAGAATTAGCGCAGGAAAACAAGTTATTTAAATTTACAGTTCAGAAAAATTACTAAGTTTTTTTAGTTTTTAGTAAGTAAACGCCAGAAAATTGGCTAAACAATTATTTAAGAATATTTTCAAAACTATGACATCAATTAAATCGATCGCTAGACATTTGGTTACAGAAAAAACATCCTAACCTTTTACATATATTATATCTATAAGAATATTTATACAGACCAAACAAATATATACTAATATTATAAAGAGGTAAAATTTTTTTGTTTGTTTGTTTGTTTGTTTGTAGAGTTTAATCTCTGAAACTACTGAACCGATTTAAAAAATAGTTTTACTAATAAAAAGCTACACAAAAGCCTATCCCTGAGTAACATAGGTTATAATTAATTTTGATAAAAATATTTTGTATTTCAATATTTCTAAATTTAGTCGGAAAAAGCTTAGGTTAGGCCTAAACTGATGATCCAACTCATGTATTTACATTTATTACCAAAGCAACCAATTGAATAAAATAACACATAAAAAAAATGTTCGCTTTAAATTTCCATCAACAGCTGATGTCAAACTTTGAAGCATTTATTTGTATTTCTAACTTTCATGTTAGGTTTTTATTAAAGTGTAGACCAGAGCCTTGCTGGTTCTTTTAACCTGTATTATAACTGCTGTTTTACAACATACGGAATAATTTGATTTGAACAGTTAACATTATTTACCATCTTAGCTTTGGGGTTATTATTAATCCTACACCTATATTATAAAGAAAATATAACATAATCATGTGTATAGAAGGTTCCAACGGGGTTTGCGTGCGGAGCACGCAGTGGTTTCCCCTAGTACAGTATAAAATGTTAAAACAAAGATAAGATTTTTAATTTTATAAACATGCTTATAGATTGAATTGTTTACCTTGATTCCATATAGAAAGTAAAAAGGCAAACAGTAAAGTTTCCAGAATTTTCATCTTGAAGCACTCAAATCAAATACATTTGCAATATAAACACACTAATATAAATACTAATCAAAGTTAATCACAATACACTTAAGTTATTTTTGTTAAAAACTGTTTATCCTCTTATTAAGTTTTAATTAATATTTTGTTAAAATATAACACGATGTAATATGCAATATTGTAATTTATATATTAAACTTTAATTTCATTATAATTATTTCTATTGCGGAGAATACAACTCGTACGTGTTAATAAAGCATTTGCAATTGGGTCAGAGAATAGGAACGCGCCCGAATAGCGTCAAACGCAGACTGCATGACGCGCTGGCCACGCGGGAAGTATCGTAGTAATTCGGGTATCTTCGGAACAGTTCGTGTACAGTCAAACCGTTCGGGAATACAATTCTTGTAAGTGTCGATTGTTGCACTCAGTGTCGGTGTACTTCAACAATAGAGTGAAGAGAACAATTGCAGCGGTTTCAAGAGTGGGGGTTTTTTATTGCAGCGTAAATTAAAAATTGTTGTTTTGTTGTTTGCTTACTAAGGATAATAATTTCTATTACCTGTTTTGGAGATGTATTCTATTTCTTACGCTTTGTTAAAAAAGATACGTTTCAAGTGGTTGTATCACTGAAAGAGTTTAAAAATATATTACTGAAATTTATAATGCACAAGCTAATTTAAACGTATTTATTTTTTATTTACTTTTCACTAGACATTACTGAAATACTGATGCCCTACTTTGCCATTGGTTGAAAAATCGTAAAATATACAGAGTGATTCAGGAAGAAACTGAGAAGCTTTCAAGGATGTGTTCTCCTAGTGAAAATAAAGAAAGAGTTCATTTAAACATAGGTTCGGAAATGCTTCGTTTTCCAGTTATCCAAAAAATGGTTTACAAAGTATCTTTGGATGTAGGTAATATATTAAACGCAAATTTCGGATACATATTGGGTATGACAACTTTCCACCATGTACAAAAAATCAAAACTTTTTCATATATTTTTAAAATGGCGGCCGTTTACAAACGTTAATGTAAAATATCTTGAAAACCGATAACTTTACCAAAAAGAAACCTTTTTGAATGACAAATATAGCGGTTGTGTTACTATTTCTATAACTTAAAAGACAACCGAGTTATAGGCTAAAAACTAAAAACTGTCTATATTGGTAGTTGTCCTGCAATAATTTCTTTATAGTTTTTAGCCAAAAACTCGGTTATCTTTTAAGTTACAGAAATAATCAAAAGAACATTATGTTTGTCATTAAAAAAGGAAATTTGTTTGTAAAGTTAGCAGTTTTTTAGATAGTTTACATTACAAATTTTCAACTTCCGCCATTTTGAAAATATATGAAAACTTTTTCGGTTTTTGTACTTGGGTTAAAAATGCTATACTAAATATGTATCCAAAATTTGCGTTCAATATAAAATATTTCCTTCATCCAAAGATATTAAGTATTTTGTAAAAAAAACAAAATGGTGGATAACTGGAAAACGAAGTATTTCCGAACCTATGTTTATTCTTTCTTCTTTATATTCAATAGTAGAACACATTTTGAAAGTTTCTCCGTTTCTTCCTTGTATTGTACAAGTGTTGAACCAGTGTATGTGTTGAACCTAATTATTTTTTTTTTCGATAGTTAAAATCTGAAAACTTTATTGGAATTGTACCAGTGTAGAATCGAACCTGTTCTATTTAAAATCTGTTAGTCACCTTAAGTTGTTTTCTTAAGTTTTGAAGCCATATACAGGATGTACAGCTCCGACTGTCCGAAACTTTACGGAGTTATTTGTTAGCTACAATCAAGCAAATAATACAATATAGCATGTGTCCTATCTCGCTCTGTTTTCTGTTTGTCCGTCTGTAAATTATAGGCCTAAACAACGCAGAAAATTCTAATTTAGTGGTCGAATGTAGGGCTATTTACTACTTTTTCATGGATATGACCACCTTCAACATCCGAATAGCCCTACATTCGCCCCCAAACCTTGGGTTTTCTCCATTATTTACGACTCAATAATTAAAAACTATATATCGTTGGATTTTCTTAAAATAGTCTAAAAATCTGGTGTCTACATATTTTGTAAAATGTATGGTTTCTAAGATATTTAACACTGAAAATATTCAACTGTCTCCATTTTGAAACGGATTATTGCATAAAAACAATTGTTTAATTAAAATTTATTTAACTAAATTAATATGTATACCCAATTTCAGTATTATATCTTAAACCGTTTCTGAGATATTAAGGTTTTTGTAAAAATCACATACAGACGGACTAATCGAGATTAAATTCATGTTATATTGTATTATTTGCTTGTTTTTTGCTAGCAAATATCCTCTCTAAATCAAAATTGTGTATATATGTTTGCACTCTAACGGCCACATTTTACATCCGATTTGGCCCAAATTTGGTACACGTTGGTTTTATAAGTCGTTCAGACAACCCTATATTCATTGGTTCAAAACGTTTCTATATCAAAACTAGGGGCTCTACCCCTGGACGCTTCGCTTCGCTTGCAGTTGGAAAACTCGCTAAAGGCTCTCGCTAATCTTTAACTCGTTTGTACCTGGGTGACCGAGCATAAATCAGCTGTTTTATTTGGCAGCTGACTCAAACTCATTAAACATTATCTCTATAAGATTAACATGGGAAATTTAAAGGCTTGTGGGCCGGAGCTCCTTCTCGGGTGAATAGCGGCTAAACGGATGATTGGATCTTTAATCTGATGTGATATCGTGACTTTTAAATTTATTTTTCTACAACTTTTGTATTTAACATTTCTTGCTATCTCTTACCGTTTTCTTACAAAACGCGCACAAAGTGGAAAATTTTTAAAAAATTTTACTTTTCCCGCCCGAAAAGTGCCTTCAAAACTCAAAAATGTTAACTTCTGGTTTTTTTACTAAACATTTTTCTTAAGGTTTCTCGTCGGGAGCTTTAATTCAAGTATAAGGTTGAGGGAGTACGATTACGGGAAGTGCCTCATAGTTTATGTCAGTGAATGAATCAGTGAACCTTTCTAGCTTTATATAAGTAGAAAAACGTTGGGCGGAGCCTCCATTCTCGGATGAATAGTGGCTAAATGGATGGTTGGTTCTTTAATGTGACGGAAAATCGTTTGTTTGAAATTTAATTTTCTACAACTTTTGTATTTAACATTTTTTGCTATCTCTTACAGTTTTCTTACAAAACGCGCTCAAAGAGGAAAAATTAAGAAATTAAAAAAAACTTTCCTGCCCAAAAGGTGCTTCCAAAATTAAAAAATGTTAACTTCTGTCAATTTTTCTAAAGTTTCTCGTCGAGAGCTTTAATTCAAGTATAAGGTTGAAGGGGGTCCGATTACGGGAAGTGCCTCATAGTTCATGTCAGTGAATCAGTGTTACCGTCTAGCTTTATATAAGTAGATATCATCCGCTCAGATAGGATATTTGTAAAACTTTATACCCCTCTAACTTTTAAACGGTTAGTCGTCTAAAAAAAAAAACACCAAGAACAAAAATGTCTTAAAATAACTTGTAAAATCATTATAAAATATAGGGTGTTCCATAAGAAATTCGAAGTTGACCAAACAAGTTGGGTAAGATCAAAATTTCAGTCACCAAATTAAACAGAACTAAAAGTCCAGGGGAGTTACTATTTAACTTTTTTTAATAGCTCTTATAAATTTCAAGAGAAACAGCTGGCACACTTATATCAATCACCCTCTATAAATATATCTTGCAAATGTACAGTTTGTGCATCTCAGTACTGCATTTTAATTTATATTTGTATAGCTTATTATTTTGATCTCGCTTGTCTTCCCAAAATATACCTTTCCAATCGAGGGCTTTTCCATAGCTTTAACGCCAAAGGAAGCCACGTGGTTTCATGGTATATACGTCATAAAGTAATATTTTACTCAAGGATAAACGTATCCATCTACCAGTAAATACCATGTCGTGAAGTACTTTTCTAAATCGTATTTATTTAAGACTCCTGTAATCTCCAGTAGTCGTAAACAATAAAGATTATATGCATTGCGTATAATAAATAAATAAATTCAAATATCAAGACTAATAAAATACTTATTGCTTTATTGCTAGAAGTGGAAACACTCAGAAATTGATAAAATCCAACTGTTATCTCATTTCCAATCATTATAGTGCGCATTAGTTATCTTTATAGGAGTTAGAATTGCCTATATTATTATCAGCTTTAAACATAATAGAGTAGATTTTGAATGTCCCAATGTACTTCCAACGTCTTTGTTACCAACGGATACGGCGATTTTATGAACTGAACATGGTTGGAGTTATTTTGCAAACTTTATTTGATATTTTTACTACTTTTAAATAGAATAGAGTGGGCCAAAGAGTTTTACCTTTTGAAGTTGAAATCAAACGTCGGCGCAGAGGATCAGTTAGGTTGAGGTGCGTACACACTTGCGCGCTGAGTGGCGCGCACGAATTCGTCATATTTGTACTCGGTGCGCGCGCCGCCCATGGCGATCCATCTCCTGTCGGTTTTTCAACGAACACTTTGAATGTTCGCCATTCATATTTTAACGGGAGCATGAAAGATTTTTAGTTCTTAGACGCATGTAATTATTGTTCTTTAAGATATTAATTTTCCGGTGATTAATTAAGGATTGTTCAGAAACGAATTTAATTAAATTTATAGATTCCTACAGAAAATGTTTGGGATCCTCTGCATAAGGATCATTTAAAAATAATTCGACCACGCAGCTGAACCGCTGACGTGATTTGAGCAAATTTTCAAAATTAATTATAATACTAGTGGACATGGCAATGCTTCGCTATTGCTTGATTTACCTAACCTAAAATTATATTCAGTTTTTTATCCAAATCAGTTGTTGATCAAAATCAGCTGTTGATCAAAATCAGCTGTTTTAGGCTTTTCATACGAACAGCTGTTTTTTGTGCCCCTGATAAAATCAAAAGAAATCTTTCTTCTTCTTCCTTAAGATTAACATGGCAACTTTGAGGGCCACTGGGGCGAAGCCCTTAACATACATTGAGCTCATTTTAAGGGAAGCACAACTTCAGAGTGAGCTCTGTAAAATGACACCAAAAACATCAAAATCGGTTAAAAACTCTAGGAGGAGTTCTATTCACAAAATAACCCCTAGCAAATTAATTATGTATAGATATTTATTTTATGTGAGTACTCACGTCTGTTGATCCTTTTTGATTTTTCTCTTAATAAAACAATTGCAATTTCGGGCATGAAATACCCATCATCAGGTTTTATAAATATATCACATACACAAGAACATAAAAACACACATATATTTCACTCCGTGTGGAGATCGTTAAAGTCAAAACACGCACTTTTTTATTACGAACATTGGTGTGCACACCGCATCAGTTGATGGTACTGATTGAAGTTAGGTTATGCAACGATATTGGACCTGTTAATATCAGTATATGAATGGAGGTTATTGATAAAATGTTCGGCATAAGTGGATTTGATAGCTCTAAGGATGCTAGGTGGCAAATGTTCTTTGTACCTAATGTTAAATGGACGTCCAGTTTGTCCTATGTAGAAACTAGGACAATCATTGCATATTAACTTGTAGACACCGGTTGTTTTATATTCGTCAAATTGTTCACTAGTTTTTGGTTTGAGTAGAAATTCCAACTTATTAGTGATCCGTGGCTAATATGATTGACCCAAAATTAAGTTTATATGTTTTAGGGTTTCAACCAACTGTTTGGGAAACTGGTCTACTGATAAAGGCGCTGAATAGCTGTCCCCCTGTACGAAATAAATGAGTAGAATTTGTTTGAAAATCACCCTCCAGCCCTGGCTCAGGCGCTGCTTCGTTCCACTTGACGCGGACTAACTCGCTTTTTATGTTACTTTGAATGCACTTTTATAGTATTTTTCGTTTTGACCGATTTTGGGAGGAGCAGACATGCTACAAAAAGTCGTGTACAAAAATAAAATGTGCAGAATAACGTCCTATGTTTATTTTTTAGCTAAATTCTAATACTTTCATTATAGTAAGAAAAATCTTAAAACATGTTGCTTCCGGTAAACGAACGTGCTTTCGGTTGTTCGATATTTTTTGGTTAATAAACTCGTCCAAACGACTTAAAAAAACCAATGTGTGTATAAAATTTGGACGAAATCGGGCGTAAAATATATTGTGAACACATAGCTTACATACAAATATATTATATTATGAAAACATGAATTTAGATCCAAGTTCCATGGATCAAAAACGCACAGAGAGTTCGCTCAAATCGATATATGTATGCCTTTTTGGCCTACGTAAATTATTAGCTATTCACCAATAAACGCAAAAATTCCGTTTCCGCCAATTTGTTACCCATAACTCCCGAACGAACGTAAAATTTACAAATCAGGTTTTGAGGTGTATTTAACATCTATGAGTAGGCCCTACATTTCACATAACTGCATACTGTTTTGATACATATTTAACAGTTAAACCAGCGTATACAGTAAGTTTTAAATTCGTGCTGGTTTAAAACTGGCCTCGCTAACATTGTTACCTAATTTCTTCCAGTTTTGAACTTTGCACAATAAAATATAAAAGAAAATATAAATCGACGACGCAGCTGGACCGCTGACGTGAGTTGAGCAAATTTCAAAAATTAAGTTTATATGCCTATGTTTTAGGGTTTCAACCAACAATTTGGGAAATAGGTCTACTCACGAAGGCGTTGAACAGCTGTCTGTGTGTACGCAATATATTAATAGAATTTGTTTGCGAATAGTGGCCTCGCGAGTTTTCACCACTTGGCTTCGAACCGGGTACTTTTATGGTATTTTACGTTTTGGTCGATTTTGGGGGAACCAAGCAAGCTTTAAAGGTCGCGTAAAAAACAAAATGTGCAGAATAACAGCCTACATTTATATTTTTAGAAAAAAACGCTAAAAAACTTCATTCTCGTAGTAAAAATCTCAAAAAAATAGTTACTTCCGGTCAAAAAACGTACTTCCGGTTGTTTGATTTTTTTTGGTAACGAACTCGTCCGAGCCACATAGACAACCTACACGTGTACCAAATTTGGACCAAATCGGACTTAAAATGCGGCCACTAGAGATATATACAGGGTGTCCCCGAACTCTCTGGACCTCTTTAGTGGATATGTTTCTGGGATCGAGACAAACATATTTCACAATATAAACATGGGTCTACGGCGCTTATTTTTTCGTCTGTCTGTATGTGTTCTTTTACAAAATACTTAATATTTTTAAAACTAGAAAGGATATTGAGCTCAAACTTTGTACACCTATTTGTTGCCTAATCTCTTATCACTGTACGAAAAATAATAACATTAATTTAAATATTTTAAAAATGGCTGCCGTTTATAATTTTTAATGTCAAATATCTCAAAAACTTCTAACTTTACAAAAAAATTACAAGAGACAAAACGTTTACTTTTTTAATAACAAACACAATGTTTTTTTTATTTTGTCTGTAGCTCAAAGGATAACAGAGATATTGACAAAAAAAAGGAAAATGTATTTCTTGGTAGTTGCCAACAATACCCAGAATTACTCTAGAAACAAAATATTTTAAAGTTATTATGAGCTAAAATAATCAGTTATTTGCATTAAGTTCCGAGCACTTTCTAAGCTGATTCTACTAGCAAAAAATAATGAAAAAAGTTCATATATTCATAGGTTCGGAAATGCTTCGTTAGAGAGTTCTTGCCCGCGTTTCAGATTACTCACAGAAACGAATCCCTATTGAAATAATTATGTAGGACGTTAATTAAGGTGTAAAATTTAATTTAATTTACGTAAAATGAGCAGATAATTTTTTTTTAAATAGGTCTCAGTACTGTAACTGCAGTAATTGTTGCGATATTTGACCCAAATCGCAAAATTCTGTCCGAATTGAGAGTTGGTTTCCTATGGATCGCCGAATGTTCCTTGAAATAAAAAATTCCAATGAGCCAAAGGCGAGCAGCGCGACGTCGGCGTTGCACCGCACGCGGTTTGTGGCGTGCAAGTGTGTACGCAGCTTAAGACATAGCTTGTGGTACCGAGTAAAACGAACAAAAATAATTCTGCTTATACACATTTACATACATTAAAACATTTCGTAGTATTCTAGTCCACTTTATTTTAAAATAATAATTCTTGAAATAAAAAAAAAGTTTTTGAAGTGAAAACTTCTTTACGTGCACCGAGCACTTTTTGATGATGTAAAATATACGAACTCGCGATACACGTCTTAAAGCAACACGCTGCCACGCGCAAACCTCCCTACCCTTTTAATTTATTCAATAAACATAACCTTTTGTTGTTAACTTTAACACTTTCCCTCATCAAATAACACCCAAGTGTTTTCAGGCCTTATTTGATGTTGTTCTGTTGTACTACCCCGTTAGAACAATTTGAGAGGTTTGGCGAGGGCAAGAAAAGGAAAACTCTTTGTTTCCTATTCTTAAATTTAAAAATTTAAATTAATTAGACCTTTTTCGTCTTTTGTGTAGTACACTAGCTCAATTCTAGACTCTTTTTCGGGATCGTTCCATTTGGAGTTAATTTTGTAGTGATCCGTGAATAACTCACTTGCTGACTTAATTACACTAGAGCACTGAATGGTTTTAGGATTAATTTGATTGGATTTGTAAATTATATATATTCAAAAATTTTCTATTGAAAACACAAAAACGATTTATTAATTAACATAAATCCATTAACTTTGAAACAACAAATTATTTTTTCAAAAAACACAATGAAATTGATTAATATTTAGCTTATATTTACATATATTGAAAAGTAGCAAAGTGATTAATTAATTTATTAATTAAAATTTGTATATGATTATATTATTTACATACGACGATTTGCCATTGTGAGTAATGAAATTTACTAAACGAGTTTACTGTATTCAATTTCCCCAGAATTTACTTGAATTTATTTATTTAATTTATTTTATATATTACTTTGCGAAAAAGGGATTTATTTAAAATTATAAGTAACAATGATCGTTTGCCACTTACAGAACACAAGAAGTTCGACGCGTAATTCCTTCTGTCGATTTCCAGCGAGTTAAAGTTGTTCTCCTTGGTCCCCAGAATGGTTTCTTCGGCTTACAGTTGTCTTCTCCTAGACTTAATTAAAGTTGTCCTCTCCTAGTTGATTGTAGTATCTTTTGGCAAGATAGGCCGTTTATATGGATATTCTTCTCCCGAAATTATCACGACCCGACTTAGCTTTAGGCCGGAGCTAGAACGAACGCACACCGAACTGATCGCCCTACGACTTTCTCTAAGTACCCTCGGAGCTTGGTCAGCTGTTTACTCGTTGGCGCTTCGTGCTAAACTGATGTTAGAGGGGATGCAGGCTTCTATCCTCGACTTTTTACTTGTCAAACCAGCATCTTCCTCTATGTAACAAGAAATCCTGATTTCTTGCTTTAGAAATATATTTTTTGGTCTTAATATATTTCCTGATTTATTTGATGAATTTTAGTGCCTTTATTTCCCATCGATTAGGCCTAATTTAATTATTATCTTCATTTTTTGAATTACAATGTGCGGACTGTTCTGCTCTTCGTAGTAGATCCGATGACGTCACTTCCCCCTCGCAGCTTGGGCCTTGCGTGCCTGTATGAACTTGTCAATTCGCGAATGTGACTTTGATTTCATCCAAACTCTATAACTTCTTTTTGCATGGTCGGATTTTGATTTTGTTGACTTCTATGGATTGGTTGACGTTTTCTGGTTTCTCTGGAATTCGAATGGCGTTTCTACTCCTCTTCCTTCTTGAATTATAGACTTCGTTAGTTTTGCTTAAATTTTGAAATTTATTTCCTGTAAATTTGAAATTTTCCATTTTTTCTTGCTTGTATCTTCTTCGGTTGGTCTTGAAACGCGCTAATCTGGTGTTGGTTTTTTGATAGCTTGTTTGGTTGTCTAGTTATTCAGCTTGTTGTTACTTTAATTGCCTTCGTTTGGTTTTCGGCGTTTCATTCCCCCCCCTTTAAAGCTCTTTTCATATCTCACTTGGCATTACAATTTATTACACATACATACACCCTATTTTACCAATATTTCCCTTTTATTAATCTCCCTTGTATTTATTATGAATTAATAACAATTTTTATTAATTTATTTGATTTTTACAAAACTATTTATTTATTTATATTGAACTTCGACTTGATTATGCCCTATTATTGACTCTATTAAATGCTATTTTTTATGATTTAATTACATTTGAACTTTATGAGTTATTGGCCTTTTTATGCCCAAGAATGACTTTACACTTTATTTTTTAGCTATTAAATTTTATAACTTTATATTTTTTATTACTTTATTTTCTTAACCCTTTTTAACTCTACAAATGACTCTACTTTGTTTTTGGATTTTATTCAAATTCTGCAAAATCGATTTGTTTACGCTTACATTTTTGTCTATAACTTTTTAACAAATTATCATAACAAAATTATTTTTATTACTCCTTGCTTATTTAACTCTCCTTTCAACATAACTCTAATAATAACAACTTTTTTTTAATAAAATTACAAACCCCTATCTTTCAATGTTAATTCATTTCTACCAAATTTAGACAAGACCGGACAAGTCCATGCCTGTCAGATCCTGCAAGGTTTTGGTTCGACTTTGTCGCTAAAGCCTACGTCATAGTCTGCACTTATTTAACTAACACAATTTTAGTTAATTCTTCAAATTTGTTAATAATTACTATTTTCACATTGGAAACTACTTTTTTATCTTAATTTTGGGCTTTTTTGACACCCTTTAGCTTTAACCTTTTGTTATTTTGACTCTGAATTTATTTTAATTAATGTAATTAATTAACCCCAATTGGATCGGTCAATTGGCCGTTCCAACGCTTTGAGTTTTTGGTTGCTTCTTCTTCATTGTTTTACACACGTACTAAAATAAACCAAAATTAATAGCGATCGTAAAATAAGAAGAAATCGACGACATAAAATAGGCAGTGGTAAATAATTGAAAGGCTTAAACTCAATAGCTGTATGGATTTAGTCACACCACGCTACCGATGAAATGGACATTGCACTTAATTTTGTAAGTTGTGTTACATTAGTGTACAAGGTGGTGTCTCTAAAATGAACATAGCGCATTCTCATTTGTAATGAGCCTGAGTGGACTAAGTGCTTCTCGAACTTGTGTTGGTTCAGTATAGGTCGAACAATTATAAACCATAGACAATTATGTTTATGTTATTTTTTTTATTTCAATTTTAAATGGGACAAACTAAAAATAATGATCAAACTTTTGATTAAACCAATACAACCAACGACTTATATTCATGACAATGTTCAGTTCCGTCGTCAGTTCCACGACTTCTTTTATAAATGTCCAAATTTTCTAACTTGGTTATAGCAACCTTAGCGGTCGTGAATGCAAATACAAAATAAACTGGTGCTGGTTCATTGTAGGCCTAACCTAAAGTTATGTTGTTATACTTTTAACACAAATTAGCTGTTTAACTTTAATATTTAAAAACAGATATTAAAATTGTAATAAAGTAAGCCCTTTTCGAACATGCGTTGGTTCAGTATAGGTCGAACCTAAAATTGTGTTTTTATTTATTATTTGAATGAAGACAATAATAAAATTATGTTTGTTTTTTTTTAGATTTAAATTTCAAATGTGACAAGATAAATACAATCTACAAATTTCAGATTAAACTAAAATAACCTACTTTTTATATTCATGACAGTTCTCACTTCAGTCGGCAGTAACACGACTGCTTTTTTTATATACCACGTTTTTAACAAACTAAAGAAAAATACTATAAAATAATTTCTATTAGCACCATACAAATTCCAAACCACAATGAAGCTATGAAAATAGTTGTAAGATTTTGTACGAAAAACGTGTGGCGGATGCAATAGATAGTTCTGAACATGTGGGCCCACCGAAACATGTGGGTCAGTGCGAAACAGTGGGCCCACCGGACATGTTTTTAACAAATGTGATTTTTAAATTATTTAAATGTTTTGTGTTATGTGTTAAGTGTTCCATGACAACGGAGGATTTCCTCCAAACCACTTGATAATGGCTGAATAGCCGAAACGGCCGTCGTGTACATATGGCAAATTTGACTACTGACGACGGTAAGTTGTTCAAATTATACAGTTTTTTCACTTCTCCTGAAAAAAAGTGTGCTAGAGAAATATCACTTAAATTATTATCTTACTCGGTAAATTATTCTAATATGGTCCTTCTAAAGCCCACACATCAATCAAACCACACACATTATTGATATCAATATAGATTTGTAGTCAACATGTTTGTCTCGAATGCAAAGTTTTCAAAACTCTCAATTCAACTTGTACCTCTAACTGTAAGCTATTACCCTTAGTCAGCAAATTTCCATAGGAAGGACGAGCTATCGCAGTGATTCTTTTGAACCTAAAGTTTATGAAGTGGTCAATGAGCAACAATCATGATCCCCAGAAAACATTTTGGGGTGTCATTAAATTTCTTATTAAACACATTTGGTTCACGCGTTGGTTTTCTAAGTCGCTAGGACGAGTTCGGCAGCCAACAAAATCGAACAGCCGGAAGAACGTTTTTTACAGCTAATGGGCACGGAAGTGGATATAAGACTTCTTTGACGGCTGAAGCCACAAAATACTAAAGTTTTAGATGGTATAATGTTTACGTAGCTATAAACAGATTGTGATTTAGGCTTCAACGCATGTTTCTTCACACACTTGTAACTAGTATTACTTATTTAAGCAGTAGCTTAACATTTTAATCCTCAATTCATAAAAATTAAAATAACACTATAGAACGAAACACCATTAGAATCCAATTTGTATAATTCGATCACGAATCTGAACCGCTGACGTTAGGCCTACTTGAGAGAATTTCCACAATTAAATATATATGTTTTAGGGTTTCAACCAACTAATTGGGAATTTGGTCTACTGATGAAGGCGCTGAATATATTAGTAGGAACTGTTTGCACCTCAGCTTCCGGCCTGGGATTATGAGCTGCAATCTTCACTCGGGCCGGACAAACTTGCAACCCAAGATAGAATCCCCACGTGGATTTGAATCGGGTACCTTCATGGTAATTTACGTTTTGATCAATTTTAGGGGAACTAGACGGGCTATAAGGTCGTGTAAAAAGCAAAGTGCGCAGAATAAACTCATATATTTAATATTTTAAGATCTATAAAAAATTAACTTCCAGTCAAAAAACGTGCTGGATTTTTTCTTGCTAACGATTTCGTTCGAGCGACATATAAAATACCAACGTATGTACCAAATTTACCGTCGTTATAATGTGCTCCAAAATAGTAATTTGTCTAACTAACATACAGTAAAGTTTTTGAATCCTCCATGCACCTGCCACTCGATCACCGGTCGATGTTTGGTGCCGCATGCCACACGCATCTCGAACCAGCGCATGCGCATATACCACTCTCTGGCCAACATTTCAATACTTGTTTTGTTTCGTCAGTGGCAATGACTACATATCAATAAGACGAACAGTTTAAATGGGTATGAGTCAGACCAGGAAACTAGGCGTACAAGTGAGTTAGCGCCATCTGTTGCTAGGAGCTCTCAGGGCGCGTTTTGCCGGCCGAGTGTGGGACAAGGATGGAAAGCATGAGAGGTCCGACCATCATGTAACCGTGACGTCGAATCCTAGCGGCAGATAGCGCAAACTCACTTTTACATCTGCTTCCCTGATCTGAATATTTAATATTGGCACTTTTCGTCTTATTGATATGTCGTCATTGTCAGTGGTTAGATCAGGGTTGATTTGCGTTCCACTCAATTGTGAAAGTATTACCATTCTATTTCACATATAATGCCTTTATTGGATACCGTAATGATTGTGCAAACTTAACCTTTGTTCAAGCTGTGGAAGAGTTTCCTGTGCTATATAAAAATAATTTAAAAGAGTATAGCAACAGAAACAAGCAGGACAATGCATGGAGGGCACTTGCTAAGTAAATTAATGCAACAGGTAGCTCCAACGTTTTTGTCACAACAAATTGGTTGATTGTGCAGTGCTAGAATGGCAAAAAATTTGATTTCTAGGTGCCTAACTATAAACATTTTTAAACCCATATATTCCATACCCCAGACCCCCAGTGCGTCCATACTAAATTGGCTCCCCATGAATTTGTTATTAGAGCCGCCTATGCCCCTTCCGTACCTTTCATACAACGGAAAGGAGAAAGATGAAAATTTGGAATCTTTGGATAGTTGATAACTACTTTTACAAACTTTCAAGACCATCCCCCTCCCCCGGAGCGCAAAATTTGTAAATATAAACATGCGGCTTGTAAGAAATTTGTTTTCCTTCAAATCACATATTTACACGACTACCCTATCGAAAATAGCGGCCGAAATACTTTTTTCCAAAATTACTGGACCCCTCCCGCAATGTTTTAATGCTTAAGGGACTTAGAAATTTCTTTCGATTAATAGCACCCACATTCATAACCGTTCAACAGCAACCCCCTCCAATTAGAAAAATAACTTGTTTTGTTTAGTCCGGTATATCCATTGTGTTGATAACATAACCCATTTTGGATAGGGGTTGTCGTACCTTACTTTGTTTGGTATTAAAATGTTTGTGATTTGAGGACAAAAAAATATGAGACCATATGATTACATTTAAAATTTTTGAGTTACTACCACAGAACCGCCTTAGGGGAGGGGTAAGGTAGTCTTGATAGTTTGTACAAATAATTACTAATCATCCAAAGACTTTCCCGAAATTCATCTTTCTACTTTCCGCTGTCTAAAAATTACGGAAGGATTCCATACTTTAGGAACACCTGGTACAAAAATTAATCTTTCAATCAAGTTTCTAAGTCAGGTACAAACCTTGCTTTATATTGGTTATAGTATTTTCTCTTTTGTCTTAGCACCAGAGATATTATAAAGTCAAAACTGAAAATTAATTAGTCTTTGATCTTACACGTCTAATTACTTTGCCTTCAGTGTATACAGGGGATGCCGTTATTACTACAACCGTCCATAAAGAGTTATACAGATATATTTCACTTCCTCTTACATCTGATAATTTTGCTACTTTTCAGCAATCTTAATCAATCTTAGTACCGACTACACATTACTGCAACCTTACTAAATGTTACTGCAACCTAATGAAACCTTACTGCAAATTTAGTGTAACACTTCAGCAAAATTACTGCAAGCTAATAATTATTGTATATGGATTATTATTGTTCATTGTGACTAAATTATATACAAAGTAATAAAGCTATTATTTATTTTTAATTTCACTTGTACATTAAGCAAAAAATTCGTATTCATTATTTTATATTTATTGGCTGCTAACTTTATTTTCCAGGTTATTAACTCAATTGTGTTACAGTATAACAGCTTACAACAAAATTAATATGTAACATCTATTATTGAACTTCTTTGAAAATGTTTCTCACTTCCTATACTGTGTACGGATAAATAATTCGAGTTGGAATGAAGGGTTTAAGTAGGCAATTTAACAACAAGTTAAGGCGTCGGATAGGCAATCTGCCTACAAGCATTAAATGTTCGTTAAATAACAGTACACGGTGTTTCAAAACGAATAGCGTTGTTTTAAGGCTTTGTAGTATTTATTATATTTAACTTTCAATTATAAAATACATCTAATGAAAGAGCAACCCAAATAGTTTTGTTGTTACACCTGTGCGCACGTACTGTTTCATCTGTCTTCCGTTAGAAAGCGCCAGTAGCAAAGATGGAGACAAGCGTAAAGAAAGCTGTTTTTTACAGTTTCCAAGGACTGAATCTGTAGTAACAGTGCAATGTGAGTTCCGTATTAAGTTCAAATGTAATCTTCCAAGTGATAATTACATCCGTAGATGGTAAATCAGTTTTAAAGACACCGGCTGTCCTTGTACGGGACGACTGAGAGTGACTGAAGAACGTGTTGAACGAGTGGGAGAATCTTTCAGTCGTAGCCCCGAGAAATCAATTCGGAAGGCTAGTCGTGAATTAGCAACTCCAGTGAAGTCTGTGTGGAGCGTACACATGTTTTACTTTATACGGGGATCGTTTTAATGATATAAGTGATATTTAATATATTGAGAACTTTCGAATATTTAAAAAATATTTCCATTTCTGCAAAATACATAAATACTGATTTTTAGGCTACATTGGCAACAGTTTTACTAGCAAACTACGTTAATTCATCACATTTTATTCAATCTAATAAAATAATTACGTCAAATTTGGTACACACAAGTCGCAAGGACGAGTTCGTCAGCAATAAGTTCCAACAAACGAAAGCACGTTTTTTGTTGCGAGCACAGCGAAGCAGTCAATAATCCGAGAGCGCAAGGTTAAGGCACGAACTCATAAAGCACGTTTTCCCTCTACGAGCGGAACGAAGCAGCATGTTGAACCAGGGCTGGAGAGTGGAGAGTGAGGTGCAAACAAATTCTACTAATATTTATTTTATTTATTTACGGTTACATTACATTTTATAATATAGCTATACCTATAAAAACAGGTAACATTGTCAACAAAACAAAACATAACTTGTTTTGAGACATCTGTAAAAAACAGGTAATATTAAGAGTGCTATAAGAATTGTTAGTCGCCATTCCGAATATTGATTACTAATTAATAGATTTAGGACTTACCGTGTTCAATATTCCATGATCGTCGCTAAATCGGACGAAGGGAAACCTGATAATAAACTTGAAAAAGGCTGAATAACCGAAACGGCCGTCGTTTAACGACGATAATGGAATGTTGAAGAAGGTAAGTCCTAAATCTAATAATTAAGAGTGCCTTAAAGCTAATTTATACCAAGGTAATTATTTAATTACAAATTTAAAACTTCACATTATCATTTAAAAATTCATTAACATTATAATAAGCTCTTTATAACAAAAATTCTTTTACACATTTATTAAAAAAACAAATATTTTTATTTCCTTAATGTACAGTGGAAGCTTATTGAACATTTTTTTGCCCATAATTCACTTGTTCTTCATTTATATTAAGGCGATGTTTAGATTATTTTGTACCTAGTCCCATAGTGATAAACGTTTTGTTCATGAAAAAAAACGTCATGGTTGACTTTAATAAATAATAGGCATTTGAAAATATACAAAAATAAACCATACATGCAACGGACACACTTTTCTGAATTTTAAAAATTGAAAGTAATCCTGTTGCACCTCCCCAAAGCAAAATTCCATATTGCACGACAGAACAAAAACTGCCATGATAAATCATTAATCAGGTTTTAAAATCAATTGTTTTGGAAGCGTGAAGTATTCAACTTTCTTGAAAGTATCTTAAAAAAAGGCTTCCAGTTCAAATTTGTGTCAATATAAAGTCCCAAGAATTTTGTCATATCTACCGAATTGGTCTACACCCTCAAAACTGACTTTTATTTCTATTAGCTGTCTACTCTGAAAAGATTGAAATGTTTACGATTTGAGTTTTTTTAGCTTTAACCCATTTTCAGCAAACCAACCAAAAAGTCCATTCATAGTCCTTTCAGTCAAGTCAGCTAGGTCTTTCACATTTGTTGCTTTAACAACTCTAGTTGTATCATCAGCAAATAAAATAATACTAGAACTTATGTTGGACACTAAATCATTTATATATAAATTGAAAATAAAAATGATCAAAAAATTGATCCTTGTGTAATATATTTCGTACACGCAGGAAGCTCTTCAACACCTTCGTGAATAGACCAATTTCTTAAAAAGGTTGGCGGAAATCCTAAAACATATAAACTTAATTTTCCAAATTCGCTCAACTCACGTCAGCGCTTCAGCTGCTTAAGCGAATTATTTAAACTTGAATTCGTTTCGGGGCTTCTTTCCTATCTTCTGAAAAAATCACTCATTAATCTGAGATGTCGTTAGTTAATACATGCACTTTGGGAAAATTAATGAACGCAATGGAGAGATTTGAAATTCAAATTCTTCATCTCATAAGTACGAGTGAATTTCATTGGAATTTATATGTTTGTGAGCGTTTCAAATGTTAGAACTCTCTAATGCTTTGTGTTTGTTAGAAACCCTTTATTTTTTCCACATATTTCCCAATGTCTGCAAATATTGCTAACAAATTACTAAAACAGTCTACACAAATGCAAATTTAATAAATCAAACACGCAGTTGAACAGCTGACGTGAGTTGAGCGAATTTCCAAAATTAAGTTTGTATTTTTTAGGGTTTCAACCAACTATTTGGGAAATTGGTCTACTGACGAAGGCGCTGAATACGAAGGCCTGTGTGTACGAAATATATATGAGCCTCCAGCTTCAACTCACGCGCTCCTTCGTTACACTCGCAACAAAAAAACGAAGTTTGCACCTCGACCTTGCGCCCTCGGGTCGCTTCGCTCACAGTATACAAACACGGTCATCGGAATCGGCTTGGAAGTTGGATTTGAACCGGGTGCTTTTATGGTATTTTACGTTTTGATCGATTTTGGGAGAACGAAGCGATCTATAAGGTCGTGTAAAAATCGAACTGTGCAGAATAATATCCTACATTTAGGTTTTTAGATACAACTCGAAAAGTTTCATTCTAGTACGAAAAATCTTAAAAAATAGTTACTTCCGGTCCAATAACGTACTTCCGATAGTTTGATTTTTTGGCTAGCAAACTCGTCCGACCGACTTGTACAGCCAAATTGTGGACCAAATTTGGACCAAACTGGACTAAAAATGCGGCCGTTAGAGTGCGAACACATATATAGACCTATTATATACAATTTTTAATGACACGCCAAAACATGTTCTGAGGACCATGATGGGTGCTCATTTTCTAGTCCCGACCTTAGGTCTTACTAAGCGTCACTTCATAGATCATCTTTCCTATGGAAATTCACTAATAAATATCTTTATACAGGGTGAATAAAAAAAACCTTTCAGGAATTTGGGATATGATTCCTCATACAAAAAGGAAGAAAAAAGTTCATATAAACTGTGCCGTCTGACGAAAGAAAATATAAATTGGAAGCCGTACTGGACCGAACCTAAAGACAGCACATGTATTGGACAAAATTTTTATTGCAAAATTTAATAACTGACACTTGCTTACCTTAGCTGACGAAAACAAGATATCTGAAATATTCTTTCACAGGCAAAGACAAATAAAATACAATAGAAATGATGTGATTAACAATAAGTTTAACAAAATTATACGCCCTTAGTTAAAACAAAATTACGTATAAAATTGATACGCCCTTAATTATGAATTTATTACAATTTATGAAAAATCCTCCCTTACGAACAAACAAAATAAAGAAAACCCTCCCCTTTTTTAAATGAACTAAATAAGATAACATAAGTACATGGTTAACATCAGAAAATATGGCAACACAAAGTTACTGATGTACACAAATTTAAGAAATAAACACCAAGTGTCTTAAAGTATTTAGTTATTTAATTTTTGTTATATATATATTTGTATGCGCATTTTTTATAATAAAAAAAGATAATTTTTGAAGTAATAAACAAAATAAAATAAAGCGAATTTTTATTTATTATATCTTTTAATATTTTTGTGTCGACACTAAAGAAAATTAATTTTGAAGATTAGACCCTTGAGGTCTAAAAAACGAAAAATTTGGTACCTACCTTGCTCCACCCTATAAATAAAATGTATATAACTTATGGTTAACCTAATTTAAATTAACACATTTTGAACAATATGAGCCTATTATATATATATATATATATGTATGCTGTTCATAAGTTTTTTTGTTGAAATATAGTGTGACAAGTCAAATAACTTAGGCTATACTACACTTATCGCATTTTGAGGACCAGTGTTTGTTAAGAACAGCTGATGCGAAGCGGGTGCTTTTTTCAGTATAGCTCAAAAGAAGAAATCATTTCAAACTTGTACGCAACTTGAATCAGATATACTGTAGATAAAACACAATATAAGAATTAGTTTAGCAAAAAAAACTTAAAAGATGACATTGTGCGTTTTTGATATTGAACTGCACCAAAACTACAAGTGTAATTGGTTTTCATGTTATAATAGGTTTTATCCTGCGCAATTTGCATGTGGCATACACCAAGACATTAGATTTAATTAAATTATGCTTTACTTTGCCCTTATAAAATTGGTGAAGTTTGAATTAACCATTGTGTAATAAAATTCCTTTTTTTTAAATAAAATTACCACTTTGGCCTCTGTATGTCAAAATCAATTAATTTGGCCTTATTTAGACAGTGAATTTGTATAATTACACTTTGAAATGTTCACCTTTAAAAATTAAAATGCTGCAGTTGGAATTTTACCTTGAATTACTACAATAAATATTATCTTGATAAATATTATTTGAATCAATTCATTTTTATGCTGTTAAGAAAATGATATGTTCTTATAGGCCAGTCGGTAAAGGTCAATTTAGACCAAAAGTACCAGTAATTTGCAATACGGCTGATTTTTTTTTTTATAAGTACCTTAAAGTATGTAGATTATTATAAAAAAAGTTTACCAGTCTATCGATTTCCCAAAGTCAAAAACAAAAATCGATTATCATTTTTTTCGATTATCCTTAATATTTCGAGTTGGAATGAAGATAAAGAAAAATAAAAAATACCACCGTGTAGAAGAGGTATTTTTAAACAAAAAAGGTCATATAAATTTATTTCGTCCGAGCAATTGTTTGTCTGGAAAAAATTCAATAATGCAGGTATGTATTTTGCAGCAGGAGAAATCACTAAAAGAGGACATCTTATTCATATATGAAGCGTTGGCTCATTCTAAATTGGCCGAATTTTAATTGAACTTGACATAGGAGTTAAAATATATATTTTAAACATTTATGCTGAGTCTCAGCTTGTTATCTTGAAAATTACCCGATCTAGAGCCACTTGACTTATTAATGGGTTTCTCGATTTTAGGAGTACCGGACCCACCAATTCATTTTAAACAGCTCCAGTTTAGAAAATTTTCAAAATATCAACCTGAAAGATTTTTTACAAGTTAAATATATATATTCAAACAAGTTTAAGGAGTACAAACCTTTTTCATTATTCACTTTTAAAAGCACAAGTAAATTAAAAAAGTATAATTTTAGACCTTTTTAGATTTTTCATCAAAACGCTTGAGTTGATCAGCTGCAGATTAGTCATTTTTTTAAATATAGTTTTTAAAATAAGTATAGCAAAAAACAATTGTATTTTTAACTTCTGTACCAATTTTTAAATCGATATGTTCAAAAATGTCGAAAATGGAGTCGTTGAATCCAAAAGTGTTATAGTTAAAACGAGATAGGTAAAACGGAAGACTATTTTCAAGCGCCTCGTTTTTAAAAATAACAAGAAAAAAATCGTTCATACTTACTAAGAATATTTATACTGGTGTAATTAACTTGTAAAACAAATTTGATGTTGATATTCCAAAAAGTTTCTAAACTGGAGCTGTTTAAAATGAATTGGTGGGTCCGGTACTCCTAAAATCGATAATCGAAATCGACTCCTAGATCGGGTCATTTTCAAGATAACAAGCTGAGACTCAGCATAAATGTTTAAAATATATATTTTAACTCCTATGTCAAGTTTCAATTCGATATATTAAAATCCGGCCAATTAAGAATGAGCCAACGCTTCATATATGAATAAGATGTCCCCTTTTAATGATTTCCCCTGCTGCAAAATACATACCTGCATTATCGAATTTTTTCCAGACAAACCATTGCTCGGACGAAATAAATACATATGTCCTTTTTTGTTGAAAAATACCTCCCCTACACGGTGGTATTTTTTATTTTTCTTTATCTTCATCCCAGCTTGAAATATTAAGGATAATCGAAAAAAAAATGATAATCGATTTCTTTTTCGACTTTGGGAAATCGATAGACTGGTAAACTTTTTTTATGTTAATCTACATACTTTAATGTACTTATAAAAAAAATTCAGCCGTATTGCAAATTTCTGGTAGTTGTAACCTATACCGACTGGGCTATTAGGCCTTTTCAAAATATAAAACAAGGCTATTCAAAAATAGTTCACTATTTAGGCTATTGAGGAAAATTATATGTCCTTAGGCTCTTTCAAAATATAAAGTCAGGCTATTCTAAAACAGTTTAGTTTTAGGCCAAAACTAATTAATTATAGAAAACATGTTAAAATTTACTTCAACAAGAAGTATCGTTTACAGAACATTTCAGACATCTAGCCTTCAAACAAAATCAAACGATAAACAGTAAAATCGTATTACCTGGTGTTGTAGATTTTCAATGCATATTTGAAGTCACTTTAATATTAAGTACAACTTATAAAACACTTGAACTAATTTAGTTTCAATGAGAAGGCCATTTACGTGTACTTCATGTACGATGGAGCGACGCCAAGTGAAGTTTTCAAGATGGCTAAACGATGTATCTTGTTCTTTATTTCTGCATTTCAAGAAGAAGGACTAGGTGGCGCTGTTGCGAGGCAAGGTTTGGCATTTGTGCCTGTTAGTTTGTTTAAGTTCTAAAGCCTACGATTTGAGAAGTATGCATTTACGATACACGAAGGTGACTGAGGTTGCTTTTTTATCAGATAAAGGTTTAAAGTTATGTGTTACGTTTTTCTTTACAAAAATTTAATAGCGTTCAGTTCCTTTTGAACGCTACAAAACATAGGTTCGAAAACGCTTCGTTTTAGAGATATTCGCCATTTTGTTTTTTGTACAAAATAATTCATATCTCGAGAACGGTATGATTGATTGAGTTCAAACTTGGCACGAAGTTTAACCTAATAACGATATATCTCAATAAAAATAAGCGATTAAATCCAATCATGAGTTTCAAAATAGCGGCTGTTTGACAATTTCAAACCTAAATTACTCAAAAACTGTACATTTTAACAAGAAATGTCAAGGTACCTTTTTTGTAGCCCTTTTGATTCCCTATTGGATAGTGTAACTGTCAAACAATCGGATGAAGGATAATAGCTAAGCTAAAGATAATAATGTACAAACAATAGTGTAGTATTTACTGTGCATGACGTATAGGATGCCGGGTTGAATAAATCAATTATTGCACATAACTTATTATCATTCATCCGATCGCTTTGGAAGTTACACCATCCGATAGGGAATAAAAAAGGCTACAAAAAAGGTGTCTTGAAATTTTTTTTTAAATGTACGGTTTTTGAGAAATTTAGGTTTGAAATATTCAAACAGCCGCCATTTTTAAACGCATGATTGGATTTAATCGCTGATTTTTCTTGAGATATATCATTGTAAGGTTAAACTCCAATCCAGGTTTGAGCTCAATCAGTTAAACCGTTCTCTAGATATGAATTATTTTGTACAAAAAACAAAGTGGCGGATATCTGGAAAACGAATCGTTTTCGGACCTACGTTTATATGAACTTTTTTCTTCCTTTTTGTACGAGAAATCATATCCCAAAGCCCTTAAAGGTTTTTTTTATACACCCTGTATATATAATAAGTAGGTATGTCACTGAACTCCTTCTAAACGGCTGGACTATTTTTTATGAAATTTTGTGTGTGTCTTTGAGTTTGTCCTTGGATAGCTTAGATTCACAACTGAAAGGGATTGAAATGTGGCTACTACCTCTATTCAGTAAATATAAATTAAACTAACTTCTTACAGGCTATAAAGCTAAAATTATGTAATTTGTAATATTATTTTTGAGGGATAAAAACAACTATTTGCAATTTGATAACGCAAGTCAAAAAGATGAAATGGAATAACTATCCTTAAAATTAAATAATGATCCACTTACTGTTTCTATATTCTCAAAAACTACTCAACTAATTTTACTAAAATTTTACAATTTACAAATATTAGTACCAGGATTTTTTTAGAGAATATCGCCCCTACAAACAAAAATATTTAAATAGGGTAGCTACCAATATACAACAAAAATAAATTACACTAAATTCCTACAAATTATAAATCTAAAATTATTTAATATTATTCTTAATTGATATAAAAAAATATTTGCAATTCGATTACTTAAGTCAAAGAGATGAAATGGGATAACTACCCATTAAATTAAATCAAGCAATAGCATAGGTCCACTAGTTATACTTCTAAAATTTTTACTACCCCTACAATTGTATTATATTAACACATAATACCAAAATTTCTGCTAGAGCGGGCACAATTAAAATGTGTACTTACATTTCGCAATAGGCTGCAATAGGCTGAAATACTACAGGCTGCAATAGGCAGCTTAAATCTACAGGTGATATAGCTCCCTTACATATACAGTTTAATGGCCAATAAAGTGTGTCTAAGGGTTGCACGTTTTGCAATGAGAGGGTTGTAAATACACCCTCACTCGTCTTCCCCCTCTGCCCTTAATATATAAACATATCCCTTACAACATACACGGTGATCGAATATTTTACAAATTGCATGACTCTGGTCATTCCCCACGCAATGAAAGTTTCTTCTGGTGATGAATGCAATGTTTCTGTATAATAAATGAATAATGAATAATTGTGTTTAGGTTGGTAAGTGAATAGATTTATTGTAGTTTCTTCGATGAACTAATTGACTGTCTAAAACACAAACTTTGATTCATTAAAAATACCAATTACCTACCGTGTGATTCAATTTATTATATTTAACTTAAAATTATAAATAATTAGACCACGCAGCTGACGTGAGTTAAGCGAATTTCCTAAACTAAGTTTATGTGTTTAACGGTTTCAATTTGAGAAATTGGTCTACTCAAATAAACCAAGGCGAAATAACCAAATAAAAGGAAATTGGTCTTGAGAAGGCGTTGAATAACTGCCTATGTGTATAAAATGTATTAGTAGACAGTGCGGCCTATGATTATGGGCTGATTCGCTTCGCTCGCAGCGTAGAAATTCGGCCGTCTGCTTCGGATCAGAAGACGCCCTGTCGAGGATTTGAACTGGGTACTTTTCGTTTTGATCGATTTCGGGAACCAAGCCGATTTTTGTGATAAGGTCGTGTAAAACAACAAAATGTGCAGAATAATATCCTACATAAATGTTTTGAGATAAAACCCCAACAAAGTTGTATTCTAGTTCGAAAATTCTCACAAAATAGTCACTTCCTGTCAAAAAACGTGTTACCGGTTGTTGGAGTTTTTACCTAACGAGCGACTTAGACAAACAACGTGTGTACCAAATTTGGACCAAATCTGACTTAAAATGCGGCCGTTAGAGTGCGAACATTTAAACACAATTTTTAACGACACTCCCAAAACGTGTTCTAGGGACTAAGATCGATGCTCATTTACAACTCCTGACCTTAGGTCTCACCATAAGGGTCACTGCAATAGCTCATCTTTCCTATTGAAATTCTCTAATTGTACATCAAATGAAAGAGCCACTCAGTTTTTCCTACAAGTGTTCAATGTGAGCACTAAGGCTAACAACAGACGAGACACCGGATTACGGTACACTAGTGTACGGGATACTAAATGTGCTATCAATTAAATGTGTGTCAACAGATGGGACACTGAGTAGCGTGCTACCAGATTCTGTGGCTCTACGGTGTCTCTCCTTGCGAGGAGCTGGGACACCGGAAAGTGTCCCGTACACCGGTGTCTCGTCTGTTGTTAGCCTAATAGTCATACGGCACACCACTCATTGAGTCGATAGCCGAGTTCGTCCCAAACCTTGTTCAGTGTGTCCGGTGTTCAACAACTGCTTCAATTATACGTCTTAAGTCGGGTTGGTTAGCTGGTAGTGAAGGCACACACATATGATCTTTTAGGAACCCCCAAAGGTAAAAATCACATTTCGTCAGATCGGGTGAATGTGTAGGCAATG
>JAGFPH010000673.1:247695-258081 GCA_018207615.1 Philaenus spumarius | reverse complement strand
TATAGCCCCTTAGTTTAGTTCGTGTCTACTTAGTTAGGAAGAGACTATACCAAATCCAGATGTATAGCACCTTAGCTTAGTGCGTTTAGGTAGGAAGAGAGTACACCAAATCCAGCTCTACAGCACCTTAGCTTAGTGCGTGTCTACTTAGTTACCAAATCCAGCTGTACAGCACATTAGCTTAGTTCGTGTGGTAGTTATCCAACACTTATTGATAACTTTTAACATTTTACTAGCGTAGCACTAAATGGTAATCTGTAACTACTTCTATAAACACGCTATCCAACGCAAATTACAGCTTTAATATTATATTATATTGTAGATAAGATATGTTTAACGACATTAGGTTCGGAGGGCGATAGAAATTGTTTTATGTGTATAATCTTACTAGATGGCTCCACCACGCTGCTCGCTTCGCTCACGAATCCCCGTGGCGAATCAAACTCAAACAGATTATTGTATACTATGTTTTCACGGGAATGACGATTGATTATGACAGAGATGTTTTATTTTTATATAAAAGACAGTCAATTTTCAAGTTATAAAATATAACCAAAACGTGATAAAATAAAGCAGTATTTCAATCTGGTCAAATATGCCTAGTAGAGAATAAAGTTGGCATAATTTTAATAGTGATAGGTGTTTGACATTTCCTAAGATAAAAAAAGACTGTTGGTTGTAAAGAATAATAATTACCTGATTGTAAATTTGCCAATTCGGTTTTTATGGTAGTAAAACTAAAATATTTCAAGAATAGTGTTGGTTCAGTATAGGTCTAACTTAAAATTTTGAGAAACTTTTGATTCAAATCAGCTGTTTTATTTGTATTATGTAACAACAGATGTTTGAGCTACGATACAGTGAACCCATATCGTTTATTTTTTTATTTTTTTTTAATTGGTTAACCTAACCTAAAAAACTGTCGGTTGTGAAGAATAACAACCTGATTCTAAATCTTCCAAATTTGTTTGCTATGGTAATAAATCTAAATAGTACGTCGATTCAATATATTCTGAACCTAAAATTGTGTTAAACTTTTGATCCAAATCAGCTGTGTTATTTGTAATATGTAACAACAGATGAGTGATTGAATTATAATTAAAACATTTTTTTCGTTTATTCTTTATTTGTGTTTGTTTTTAGTTGGTTGACCTAACAGAAAAAATTTCGGTTGTGAAAAATAATTCAAAATAACGTTTTTAAGCGCAGCAAACGATTGCGTAAATCGTTTTTTATTTGCTTACCACAGAAATTTGTGGTTTTTAAAAGGCCTTAATTTGATATGTGTCTGTTACAAATTTTTCAGTTGGGGTGGTATTAAACGGGGAAAGGGCGTTTTGGTATTTTTAATATCTCTTCCGCTTTTTTTAATTATAGAGATAATGTGGTAAGTTTTCAAAAATCATCCTTTATAATAAATAAAAACATTTTCATCCTGTTTGAGTTACTACTTCAACAAAACTATTAACTATATGTGGATTACTGATTTAAAAGAATATATCAAATTTCACTCAAAAAGTATTATAATAGCATGTTTGTTTAAAATTGCTCGGCCAGGAATGATATTGTGTGCCGGTAAAATATAACACGCATTAAATTTATTTCAGCCGGAAATTGGTGTTTGAAAGAGATTCCGGGAGTGGATACATATTACAACAGGAAGTGATTAGCCTTGGATCGGTTATTCTGCGTTTACTGATTACAATGGGTGTTAGTGTATCCAGTTCCAATTTCAGTTTCTATTAGAAGGAAGTATTGATTTTACTTTTAACAAAACACACGCGGCCATGTATTCATTTAATCGTATTTATTTTGGGTTCATTTGTCAAAGTTCATATGGGATCTTAAAAAAATGTACTTTCATAATCTACAATAAAATTTTCCTATTTAATGTTTGTTAATAAAACGTTTATCGTTTACCCGGTAAAGGAAAAAACTGTTTTTTGTACTCATTCAACCCCGCCCAAACCTCCTTCCGGAGGGGTAAATTTGGTAACTTTTTTCTACAATGTTTATAATAATTTGATCACGCAGCTGGACGGCTTACGTAAGATTGGCGAATTTCCAAAGGTAAATTTATATGTTTTTGGGTTTCAACCAACAATTTGGGAAATTGGTCTACTCATGAAGGTGCTGAATTCGTTAGTAGAATTTGTTTGTACCTAGGCCTTCAGCTCCGACTCAAGCGCTGCTTCGTTCCACTCGCGCAGGTACGTTGCCCCTCGACCTTGAGGCCTCGCTCGCAGCGAACAAACTCGGCCGTCGGGTTTCGGATCAGAAGCTCTCCCCACGTGGAGTTGGACCTGGTACTTTTATGGTATTTTACGTTTTGATCGATTTTGGGGGAACCAAATGGGCTACATGGTCGTGCAAAAAAACAAAATGTGCAGAATAATATCCTATATTTAATTTTTTACATAAAACTGCAAAAAAGTTTTATTCTCGTACGAAAAATCTCAAAACAAGTTACTTCCAGTCAAAAAACGTGCTTCCTGTTGGATATTTTTGATAACGAACTCGTCCTAGAGACTTAGACAACAACAGGTGTACCGAATTTTGAGCAAATCGAGCTAAAAATGCCGCCGTTAGAGTGCGAACACATATATACATAAATATATATAATTTTTAATGACAACCAAAAACAAGTTCTTGGGGTAATCATCGGTGCTCATTTACTACCCCCGACCTAATGTCTTACCGTAAGGGTCACTGCAATAGCTCATCTTTCCTATGGAAATTTGAACCTGTGAGCAAAAATCTCCCCTGGGTGAATTAATTTTAACAAAAAGCCTTATTATTGGTGATACTGCCGGTGCTATATAGGTTAAAAAGAACCATGTACGTTGGCTCGCGAAGTACACTTGGTTCTTTCTTAGGATAATGTAATCTATATTATATTAAAAGATTTTTGTCGAAAACCTAGGTATTTCCAATCGCCCAGCCTCTAATAATGGACTGATTTTGATGTTTTTTTATGGGTGTCTTTTTACCTCTAGATATGTCATCAAGCATTGAAATTTTTTTAGCATTCGGTGCCATAAAAATTCCAATTTCATGAAAATGTTTTCGTTTTTTTTTCAATTTATTCTAAAAACTACGACTTAGTTTTGAAATGTTAAAATCTACAAGGTTGGTTGATATCTCATTCGAAAGAGCGAAAAATTTAGAACATTTACAGTACACTTCTATCTCTTATAGTTTTACATTTAATAATTTCAAAATTTTTTAAATTTTATGCCAATGTTCAAACCAAACATTGGTTATTTTAATAACTCTCAGTGCTAAGTCGATGTAGTAAGCGAGGGAAATATTTTAAATTCAATTTTCTATCGAGTGGTGTAATTAGTTTGAATACTTGTGTTTGCGGGTCTCCAAAAAATTCAACTTGCGTTGTGTATTGCGCCGTCGTCGTCACTACTGGGCATGCTCAGAGTGTTCGTTGGGGGCTATGGGATGTAATTATTGAAAGGAAAATATATTATTATATAGTTTTCCAAATGTTTCCTCAAACATTTCTTTTGAAAAGAATTTGCCTAACGTCCTGTTCCGAAATTTTAGTTGTACATGATCTCAATAATAATTAGTTACAAAATATATTTATAAAAGATTGCCAAGTATTTTAAGTTGTTCAAAGATACATGGATGAATTATATTCAAACTAAATCATAAACGTTTTATTTATCTAGAATATTACTTTATTTATTTATTAAAGCGTAGACCTGTGCCTTGCTAATTCTTTTAACCTTTATTATAACTGCTGTTATAAAATATTCGAAATAATATGATTTGAGCACTTAACATTATTTACCATCTTAGCTTTGGGGTTATTATTAATCCTACGCCTTTATTATAAAGAAAAGATAACATGATTGTGTGTATAGAAGGTTCCAACGGGGTTGGTGTGCGGAGCACGAAAGGGTTTCCCCTAGTTCTATTTAAATAATATCAAGAAACCTTGCTCCTATTGATAATACGATATTTTACCTAACAAAAACAATAACTTGTGTTTATTAGCGAATTTCCATATGAAAGATGTATTGCAGTGATCCATATGGTGAGAATGAATGTCGGGAGTAGTAAATGAACACCGATCATGGTCACCAGAACACGTTTTCGGATGTCATTAAAAACTTTATATATATATATGTGTTCTTGAAATAACGGCCGCAATTTATGCCGGATTTAGTCCAAATTTAGTACACACGTTGGTTTAGCGACTCGGTCGAGTACGTTAGCCAAAAACATCCAACAACAGCAAGCACTTTTTTGAAGTAATTTTTTGCGGTTTTTCATACTAAAATTAAACTTTTTTAGTTTTAAAAACACAAATATAGGAGATTTATCTACAAATTTTGGATTTTCTCACGACGACGTTATAGCTCGTTTCGTCCCCCCGAAATCAATCAAAATGTACAATACTATAAAACGTAAAAGTACCAGGTACAAATTCACTAGGGGATTTTATCGTTTATCAGCTTCTTTTCCGAGGAAGACGACCGTGATGCAAACCACTGCGAGCGAAGCAAAGCAGTAAAATGTAAATATGTCGTGGTCGTGGGACCCCCGTCAGGAACGAAGTTCATCAAGCATTTTCCTTTAATTCTTTTATCAGCCTTAACGGCAACATACACACATAATTTTAATCCTTCAATTGCCGTTTATTATTAATTTGTTTTTATACAAATATTTACTGTTCCCATATTTTTAATGTTATTATAACTAGTAGTTCTCTGAACAGTAGGCCTCGCTCGTTATAGTTGGTAAAGGACTACAACTCAGTAAATGCGACGCAACGCCAATCGGGCTCCTTATCTCTGCTCCCCTTACACAACTCACTCATAGTCACAGCGGCCACACTGACGTAGCGCAGGAAAGAGCAAGACAGCAAGTCGCCCTCTCCATAAAATTATAAGGTTTTATGAAGATATCTAAAGAATAAACGTATAAAAACATGATTAAAATACAAAAACTTGGACGATTTTTAACAAATTTGAAGTTTACGGCCAATTTTGTAAGCTTACCATTAGAGAAAAAAATTAAGGAAACAATTTTGTAGAACATCAAATTTTCTACTGGTAAATGCTATTAGTTTTTCAATTCGACTTACGGTTAAGCCACAAACTGTCTTTGGAAAAAAACTTACACTGAGAGAAACGGTGCGGCCGCCATTTTTATTTAATTTAAGGGGTTAAAAATGAAAATGGAAAACCCCGTATATATACATCGCTCGGCCTAGGAATTAGGAACCTTCATGCAAAAAATCATGACAATCGGTCAAGCCGTTTGGCCGTAATCGTGAGATAGACAGATAGACAGACAGGTAGACAGACAGACAGACACAAGGACGAAATGCCGAACGGTCGAGCTAAAACGGAGACCTCGCTTCGCTTGGTCAATAAAGATGTAGAATTAATTATAACATGCTAAACACAGTTAAATGTTCATTCATTGTAAATAAATTCAATAAACATAAAATGTTGGTTCATCATTCTAGGCCTAACCTAAAATTATTATGTATATGTTTAATTTATTTTACCTGTCTTAACGACCACATACATGCAATAATTTTAGGTTAGGCCTAGACTAATGAACCAACGTTTAATGTTTATTGAATTTATTTCAGCGCTTGACAATAATATCTGAACTACGCCGGACGGAACCGATAGCCTCTTAATTTAAATTGATGAGCCAAAACACATGTTTCTTGAATGTATTTACATTCATTGCCGTAGCAACCAATTTGATAATGCTTTTTCGTTACTCGTATTTTATATTTTTGTCATTGCCATAGCAACCAATTTGATACAGCTTTTTCGTTACGCATTACATTGTATATTTGTTAACTCCTACCGCAACCGTTATTAAGGAACTTCGTTGGAATAAAATTAATTATATAAATTTATATAACCCTTTTTAGTTTAGGTTGGCCGATGGACCCGGGACTACCTGAGGCCACCCCTATAATCCCTCGCCTCTGTCCGCTGCCTAGGAGATGAGTCACCTACTGGCTGTGTTTGTACAATGGTACCCTTTCTTAACAGAATAATAATTTAACATTTTTTAAAGTATATTTGAAATCTACTAAAAAAGTTATGAAAAATGATACCAAACTCGACCTAGGTATTAGAACATTTAATACGAACTTTATTAAGAATTGTTTACATTGTGACTGCGACTTTTTATTTAGACAATTATTTAGAAGACAAGTTATAAGCTGTAATGAATATTAAAAGCTTTACTTAGGGACTGTTTGGGTAAAAATAAATTGACCGTAGAATTTGTTAATAATAGTAAATCTTTTTACTGATATGTAATGTATTTAATACAAATTACAATAACAATCGGAGAAAAAGTTATATACACAATATGCTATATACAATGCAATATAATACTATACAATTCAAATCCTATACAACAATAAAAATACAATAGTTTATTAACTATTAAACCTTCAGCTGTCTGAAATTGCTTCTGATCGGTTCACTTGCAAGATGTCTTCTTAAAAATGGATTCTTGTAAGGGAACACAACAACTGATAAACATTGTAATAATTAGATTAAATGTTCTAATACCTAGGCAATGAATACTTAAATGTTAAGAAGCGCAGGTCTTATGGACTCAATTCTAACAGATTTTACAAACTTGGCGCGCTAAAGATTTGTAGTTGGGCACAGCGCCGAGAGGAAGCGCTGGCAAACCATTTAGCGTGTGGTGAAGAGTGAGAGAGCGCGAGATAGTGTTTCTCCCCTCTCATTGGTATACCGATAATACAGTTCATTTGTACTATATTTAGATTACTTGCCGAGTGCAGCTGACTGAACGAAGGGTTAACCCCACTCACACAAGCACAGGGAATCAAAACTTTCGCTATTGCGTTGTATACAATACCATACACAATCGCGTTTTGTTTGTTTAGAAACTAAATATAACTTTTCAGGAACACAGCTTGTTGTAATTATTTTCTAATTGATATTGTAAATATGGCTATTTTTCTTTTAAGTTTAAATTTGCAATATATAACAATATTAAACAATAAATATATATAATATTTGCGTATATAACTTTGTAAATAATTAAGTAATCATATATTTTGTATTGCTACAAATATATTTTGACAGTAAATATATCTATTTCGAGTATGGAAAGTTAAATTTGTATTGAGTTTATAATACTTTATAAATAATGAATTAATAGTTTTGTTTCTCGTTTTATTGCTACACGCATATTGAAAGTCCAGTTTATAAATATGATTAGTTTATACTGAAATTTCTGAAAAATAAATAAAATATAATCTTTAAATTACTATCAGCCATGTATGTAAACGTTTGTTTTAAATACCTTCCATTTGTTATACAATTGACAATTTTTTAAATACCAAGTTGGAATTATCTTCCTCAGAAAATTAAAATAAAATTCAAAAAAGTAAAACGCAAGCCGGATCCAAAATTTAATACAGAATCTTTAGTTTTTTTCTCATCACGCAAATATAAAAATTATATAAAACGGTAAAAAAATATAAAATTGTTTGAAGTGAGTCAATGTCAAAACACTCTGCTCCCTGAAACTACATTGTTAAGCCTATCCTCGTGCGAGTCGCCGATTGCTTTCTCTTTTACTGGAGCAGACCATTAAATTTATGCATCGTAATGTATAAAAAAAAATCGTTTTCCCAGAAGTTTTGAACATTTAAGTATTCATTGTTATAGGGGTGGCCTCAGGTAGTCCCGGGTCCATCGGCCAACCTGAACTAGACAGAGTATAATGTTGAAAATTCGCTCAACTCACGTCAACAGTTCAGCTGCGTTGAAGAATAATTAAAACTTATATTGTTTTAAATAAAGCCGTGGCCCAAATATGTGTGGTCAAATTATTTATAAATCCAATAACATTCAACACAAAGCACTGAGGCAAGGGTAGACGGGTTGGGACAAATAAACAGAAACTTAATTACAGCGAAAGCAAGATGTTTTCTTTCAATTTGAGCTCGTTCTCCTTAACGTTAAATAAACATTTACTTTGCCGATTTCCTCAGGATTGTAGACAGAATTTACTTTTCAATTACGTAGGAGAAAACACCGCACACTCGTTGCAAAATTCGTGTTAGCAGACGCAGAGGAATGTAGATTGCGAATAATTGCAAAATACATTAAAAGTTGTTTTATTGTTCACTAGGAGAAATCCCTGAGTGCTCCGCACGCCATCCCCGTTGGAACTTTCAATATACATAATCATGTTATCTTTTTTTTATAATAAAGGTGTAGGATTAATAATAACCCTAAAGTTAAGATGGTAAATAATGTTAAATTTAATGTTTAAGTTTGAAATCAGCTGTTAATGGAAATATTGAAGCAATCAGCAGTTTTATCTTTTATTTTATTCAATTGGTTTGCTATGGTACGGTAATGAATGTAAATAGGCTACATGTGTTGGTTCGCCTAACATAAGAATTTTTTCCGAATAAATTTACAAATATATAACTAAAAAATTTTTTTATCAAAGTGAATTATAGCCTATGTTGCTCAGGGATTACTCAGATTTTTATTAGTAAAACCATTTTTCAATCGCTTCAGTAGTTCCAGAGATTACCCCCTACATACAAACAAACAAATTTTACCTCTATAATATTAGTATAGATTAAAATTTGTTATTTATTTCAATACACACGCCAAGTATGGTTTAATTGTAACCAGTGTTCATGTATTTATTTATGATTTCCAATAAAGTTATAATATAACTTTACCCATTTTCTACGCCAGACCTCTGAGTGCTTCGCACGCCAACCTCCGTTCTTTTACGTTTAACAAATCGTTTAATTACGCTTAGGTAAGTAACATAAACAGGAAAATGTACAAGAGTTCGAAAAATGAAATATAAATCTGTGGTTATATTGGTTTAGTGCGAAATTTAATCAACATAATTTTAGGTTAGGTCTAAACTGAATCAACACACTTGAAAGTGTAATTTCTATTTTGAAAATCAATAACGCCATATAGTTTCCTGTTTGTAGGACTAAGTAGAATTTTTTTTGTAAAAAACGAAGTAAACAAATTTTTTTTAAATAATTTGACCACGCAGCTGAACCACAGATTTCCAAAATTAAATATCCATGTTTTACGGTTTCAACTATTTGGGAAACTTGTCTACTAACGAAGGGCCTGAATAGTTGAATGATATACAGGGTGAACTGAAAGTTTAGAAACACCCCTGTAACTTTTGAGTGAATAATTGGGAAAAAACCAAACTCAGGTAATGTTTACTAGGTATACAGATGTACTTTTTTACTCATAAGACAACGTTTTTACCGTTTCCAAAATGGGAAATTTCGGAAGGCAGCTCAAAAATTTTAAAAGAAAACATCTGCCTTGTGACCCCTAGTTTTAAAAAGTATTGCTACAAGAAAGTAAATGACGAAAACTAGAGGCCTATATCTTATTCCTATCTAAAGTTATTTACGGTCAAAGGCGAGAATGATTCAAATCCTTTTAACGTTTTAGTGGGTGGATTGGTGAAGAGCCAAATCTAAGGAATGTTTATTAGGTATTATGATGCACTTTTTTATGTATGGGGAAACTTAACTCCCTTCTCAAAAATTGGAAATATTGGGATACGCAAACCCATGTCATGTGATCTTTCATTTTAAAGGTATTAACAAAAGAAAACTAACAAATTTGAGGCCTACCTAGTAAACATTACCTGAGTTTTTTTTTTTCCAATTACGCACTCAAAAGTTACAGAGGTGTCTCCAGGCTTTTAGTTCACCCTGTATATTTAAATAGAATTTGTTTGCACCTAAGCCTCCAGCCTCGACTAATGTGCTGCTTCGTTTCACTCGTAGCGGAAAAACTCGACCCTGCGGCCTCGGGTTATGAACGGCTTCGCTTCGCTCGCAGCGTAAAAACTCGGCCGTCGGCCTCGGATCAGAAGATGTTCACGTGGATTTAAGCGGGTACTTTCAAGGTATCTTACGTTTTGATAGATTTTGGGGAAACTAGACGGGATAGCAGGTGGTATTTATTATTTTATATAAAACCAGAAAAGTGTCATTCTAGGATGAAAAATCTTAAAAAAAATTACTTTCGGTCAAAAAACGTATTTCCGATTGTTGAATTTTTTGGTTAACGAACTCGTCCGAGCCACATTGGACCAAATCGGAAGTAACATGCGGCCGTTGAAGTGGGAACACATATATACATCATATTTTTAATGACAAATCAAAACGTGTACTGGGGTGCTCATTGACCACTCCCGACCTTATGCCTCACCATAAGAGCAACTGCAGTAGCTTATCTTTATATGGAAATTCGTGATACATTAACATTTTCAACTAATTCTAACCTCAAATCAAGTCACACAGCCTAAGTTTCTTCTAAGGAACATTAACTTAAT